>BGPR01005251.1:57076-94386 GCA_013235015.1 Araneus ventricosus | reverse complement strand
GTCATTAAAAAGAAAAACATGGTGACGGCTAAAATCGGTTAAAGGCAGCAAGATGATACTTTCATGCTATAATCTAAATAAAGCAAGCTAAATAATAACACTAGTTTCATAATTTTATTTTCACCCGTAAAAGTGCAAGAGGTCGTCAAAAATTATACGAAGCAACCACTTATACGGTCACAAACAAAGAAAGTTTCCTGAGGAACGAAACAGAGCACTTATGTCACCTAGTATCTGCACATGGCAGATTGATGATACGGTTGTACTACAGGCAAAATAATGAGTTGCTCTCTACCATCAGGCCCTAGAAATACTAGATGGCCCATACTACCCACCATTCCCCTAAATATGTTGAATTTTTAGCTGCATCCTTATTATTTCGTTTTCTCTTACATCCTCATATTGTCACCTGGTTGTTTTAAACCCTTCTGATCTAATGGAGTATGTAGTTTGGTAATAGGTGAACTGTTAAGTTTTTTCTACATAACTGCTGTCCTTCCATCAAGGTTTTCACCTACACTTATCTATCTGCCCCAGTAGCGAATCAAGGGGGCAGGGCTATCGGGCTACAGCCCCCCTAGAGCCAAGCCAGAATTCTTGATTTTATTTAAAATCATCACAACTGTTATTTCTTAATTTCCCTCTTTTAAAAAAATAATAAAAACGTTTCAACATTGATTTCTGGCTATACAGGCTCAAACATTTTCCTACTTTTGTAGTCATTCCACTTGTATTTGTAGTTTTGACGCGGCCAAAGACATTTTTTGGCTAGTTATTTCGGTGCAATTTTTATTAAATTATCGAAAGTATTGTGCTGTTCTTTGTGATTCTTATTGTCAGATGAGTAAAGTCGGTAAAATTAAAGTGTTTCGGTTTATTTTAGCCTTGAAGTTTGACATTCGTCACGACGATACAAAATTTTTATGCCCTCAGCCCCCCACCCCTCACCCAAATCCTAGATTCGCCACTGATCTGCCCGCACGTGTGTATATGAAGATGAGAACTCAAAACTGCAAAGATGGATAAATGAAGGCGCAGGGACCAGATAAAGCGCGCTTAGAGGTTTTATACAGAATATTCGCAGATTTCAAAATAATAGCATAGAAATTTTATAACTATTAGAAATGCTATATTGTTACGAAATTCGTTCGATGTGTGTACGGTGAAAAGAGTCCAACAAGCAGGTTAGTGACAAACGGCGTTGTATTCTCGAATATTCCGGGAAACACGAAGCGCAGGCAACTTTAAAAACAACACCTGCAGACATTAGCAGTACAAGCAGACAGCAAATCACTAACAATAACAGCAATACCACGAACAGTAGCGCTCAGCGTCTCATAGCTGACGAACTCGCAAAGCTAATATGTCTTCAAAGAGATTCTTCGAACTTCGCAGATGTTCAAAGACGATTCTCTCATCTCAGCAACTCCCGGGTTTTCATACTTTTCCTGACAGTATGTGACGTCACATGGAATCATCTATTAAATTCTGTGTATATCCGCCCCTAATAGAAATATCGAGAAAATTCCAGTATTTTTGAGGTCCTTCATTTTGTCCCCGAGGTCGGGGCTCGTTGGCCTCCATTCCCGATAGGTAATAAGAACCTCTGTAAATGCCTCTTTCCAACCATAAGACTAACGTTGTGGGAAAACCACATTACATGTTCGTAACAATATTTACAGCAGAAAGCTATATTTATAGCAAAAAAATAGTTTTAGAAATGCAGTCACAACTTTATTCATCGCATTAGTATTGAAGAATTTTTTAAAATAGTTTTGAGATTTTATTGAGTTTTATATTAAATTATATTGTCCCGATGAAAGGTCTTTCTTTTGCCAGCTCCTAAAAATAGTCCGCCCATCGTTGAGCTGACAAATGAAATTGAGTATATAGTCTTTACATTGAAATCGTAGATTTGTATCAAATTTTGACCTAAATAGGTTAATAGGAATAGACAATATTCCAAAATGCAAAGCTGATTCTCTACTATGAATCTAAGTACATACAGCATTATAATGTGGAAATATATGGGAAATTCAAATGGAGAACACTCCCAACTTTTTTTTTATTCTCATTAAAGCATCATCTATCATGAAAATTAAATGTCTCTTAATAATAACATATAATCAAGTGAAATTGAATTTTTCTCTAGATTCTCGTTATTTTATTAAAATCTGCTCTCGATTTCCTAAAGAAAGTATTTTAATTTAATATTCTCTTCATCCTTTCTCTTTATATCTTCAGCAATCGTGCCGTAATAAATGGAGCTATTTTGGGTGGGCTCTCCATTTTTTTTCTCTAATATAAACTTTCCTTATCGCGTGCGGTTACCGAGAAAAACATTATTCTACTTTCTAATTTATTTTTTATCTATGTAGTTTCTGTCGACTATTTTTTCAATAAAGTCTTCATAAAGGTTGAACTTCCTCCGGAGTTTTTCATTATCATCACTTTCTGATTTTGTTCTTCTGTAAGTTTGTGAAAAATATAAAATATAGTTTGAGAAATATCTCTGTAGAATATACTTTACAGAAGATAAAGGGGTTTGTGTATTCTTTGGTCATTTAGATAAATAGAATAAAACTATGGTTCTTAAACATTAAATTAGAAATGTTAATTCTGAACTCACAAGCTAATATATAATGCAATGAAAGAATTTACGATGTCAAAATTCCATAAAGCTTTCAAGACAATTTCTACAATGTCGCATCTTTCATAACACTATGGTATATTTTACTATCTCTGCATACTTCATTTTAGTGTAGAAATTAAGCAGCAGATAAATCTTCTTACCTGATTTCTGCACACATTTAGAAGCAACAAAAATTTTATTAATTTTTAATTGTGTTGTAAGTCTAAATTTTATGTAGAGACTTAAACTTATGTTTTTACCATTAGAAATGATAGTTATCTTTTACTTTTTATAGTACATCAGCATATTAATGATGCCCTTTGGTGTTGTTTTTCAGAAAACAAAATAGACACTACAAATAGACCTACAATCGATATAAAGGAAATGGTACTCCTCTATTTATGTGACAGGCGAAATGATCTTGGCGAGATCGCATTTCTTGGCAAGAAGCTTCTGATAATTCCAATTAGGCTTAGCGATTGCAAGCGAATATTTATTCGAAGCTTTCAAAGTTCTTTAAATTGGCGACTGTGCCATATAAGATATAAAAGAAATGCTTTAGATGGTAAATAAGTTTAAATTAAAATTTAGATGGCGAAAGATTATAGAAATAGATAATGTTTATTTAGCAGAATGCGGACAGCGATACAAATTTCAATATATACAATTAATTGAATAAAGGGGTTTATAGGATATTCAGCTGAAGAGGCTATTATCCCCTATTCATTCCAAAATTCTTTAAAATCCGCTTAATAAACAAAGAAAAATTGTCATCAAAAGATGGACTAAACTATTGCCAATCTCATTCAGTCAAGACAAAAAAAATCCCGCCCCTCAGAGTAAAGCCTCCAGCTTTTTTTTTACTCAAATGCATACAAAAACGATGTTTCTAAACTCTGAGGTCATAATCTTAATGTTCTGTTGCCACTCACTCTTTTATTACCAATATAAACTTTAAAAATAAATTGAAACCTTACATATAATTCTGAAAAATAAGCTCACGTGAGAATAGAGAAATTTAGCAATTTTAGAAATGCAATTGAAATCAACTAGATCTGTACTACCACTTAAATCCAGAAGTGAAAGTAAATTATCTTCCATTCATTTGGGAGAGAAACAAAAACCTTTTAATAGAATATATAAATATTAACTCTGCACAAGGTATGGAAAAATCGCCTTAACCAAATGGAATTAGTTTAGTTATATTAACGTCCCGTTTTGAAGCAACACGAGGGATATTTTGGGACGGAACTCGTAATTTTGAACCTCGGTCAGATGACGAGGACGACACCTGAGCTGGCACCCCTCTCTCCAAACTTCCGGTTTCAAAATATTTGACCTTTTTATATATCTGATTCTTACTGCTTTTTCTGTGTTTATTTGTTTGTTTCTTTTTCAATACTTATCTATTTTTATATATTTTTACTGTTCCTTGTTTGCCCGAGCAGTAATTCAAGCTATTTTCTCCCCACCGAGGTGGGTCGAACCATGTTTACACTCCCAGCTCTCTTGTATTTAAAATTACTGCCCCTGTTCGGGCAATGCCTGTATCATTTTTTTTTATTGTACCCAATAAATCCCGTCCTCCACATAGCTGGTGGGGGTCTCCCCACTGGTCCTCTACCGGCCTTACACCCTTTTTGGGTAGGCCGGGCCAGTGTGGGTATTTTTACGCCACACCAACGGGACGACGTTTGACCACTACGTATGATTTAACGTGCAACAGGCCCATACACGGCGGATCTTCAGTGGAATCGGGTTTCGAACCTGGAACCCTCCGGCTCCAAAGCCGAGACCTTACCACTAGGCCACCTTGGCCTTTAACCAAATGGAAATCTGTCTACAGAGGAGACCATTTTCGTAAACTAAAATGAAGAGTATGGTTCTTCTTGTTTGATTTATGACAAATGCATTTTCCCATGGTGACATGTCATTGTAGTTAAAACTGATATATGAAAGAATTCAAATTATATCAGAAAACTCAAAGAGAAGCAAACATTTCTCACATGCAAACTATTGTGCATTCTAGAAACATTTTCTCTTGCTGAACATACAATCTCGGTGTACTAATGTGATATGTCATACATACTATACATACTAATGTGATATGTCGAGAATACCAGTCGGGAATTTTTATTGTGTGGCATAAAGAATGAAGTTATTACTATATCTAAACTACATTGTGCGCTCCGTTCAATGCAGCAGTGCTGCTACTTATTATCTATGTTTTGTGCGCTTTGCATGTAACCAAAATATTTTTCCGGAACAGCAATAAATTCCCTGTCATCTCTTTTGTAATGTTTGTGTTATTATTCCACAGCTCGGATGTACTATTGCTGAAAAGAATGCTTTTTTCGTAAATAGTGAAACACTTCTAAAGTACCTTCTATAGAAAAGTCGTCATAGTCCTAAAACTTCGTAAGTTTACTGTCAAATTTAAGAAAGAGATTTTTGATCACGTAAAAACCTCCACATTCGAAATTTTCAAAACTATCATAATATTGTACATACAAAACATATTCGTGATAAGTATAGCATAGAATTCAAATGAGTTTACAGCAGAGAAATCCTAATTTTGGGAGTTTTGATACCATCATCTATAAGAAACTTTTGTTGAATGCTATAAAGGCTTAAAGGTAAGGCTTGCTTAAAGGTTGAATGATATGAGGCTAAATATGCTGTTAAATGTTGTGGTATGATGAAAATGTATTATTAAAATGGCTTTTAACGAATGGAACTCTACTAAGAGTTTCCATGATTTGGAACATTAAAAAGTACTTTATTTAAAAATCATATAATATCATAAAAAATTATTAATTTAAAAAATCATAATGACGATTATTTTTATTTTTTGTATCTCGTATTTTATGATTTTGTATTGGTTCAGAGTGCATATACAAGGTGCTCACTTAAATAAGGGCCCCATCTTAACTTTAGAGTGACGGCAGCTATAGTCATGAAAGTAGTGTCTAGGTATAGTAAAAAGTCGATGCGCTATGCGATGAGACCACTTACAGCTCCACCTGTTGGCAAACTCTGAAGTTAGCGCTTCTATCTCGAAAACGGTACAAAATAAGGGGGAAATGATAATTACAAAGTTGTAGAGCATTATCGATTTTGTACAAAAATATACCTTGTACATATTAATACTAAGAATAGAATGCTTAAAATGCACATTTGTTTGTCACGAGTAACGATTTAAAAAGGGAAAAAACAATTAGTTATCACAAAATACCCTTATTTTCGATGTTCTAAGTCCTCTCCGCTTTCTACAATGCAGATTTAAGCCCTTGTTTGAATTTCACTTTGCACACATTTTAGCATATAGTTGGTACGCTAACACAAGCGACGCTAATACTTCATCGAATGTCCTGCAATGTTGGCGGAAAGATCGCCTACACCTGCTCTTTGAGTTATTCCCACAGGAAAAAGTATATTGGGGTCATTTGTTTTTGCCCAAAAAACAACATTTAGTCCATGTCTTGTGACGTCACAATTTCTGAAAATATGAGCAAACAAATGTGCATTTTAAGAATTCTGTTCTCCGTATTATTACGAACTTGGAATGTTGGAAGATAGTTTTACAGGGGTTCTTATTGGATGCCGTCGGCAGGCAGGCCTAAACTCCTGATGGCAACAAATTGGCAACCATTTCTGCGACTTCGCGATAAATTTGACGTCCTTAAAAACAAAATGAAGGTCCTCAAAAATGCTAGAATTTCCTCAATATCTCTCATAGGAGCCGAGATCCGGATTTCTCCAGATGATTCCAAATGACGCCACGCCCTGTCAGGGAGACTATAAATACGCGGCAGTACGGATGGACGGTGAACGTGTTTAATCGTCTTTGAACGTGTTGATCGACTGGGATTGTCTTTGGAGTGCGAACGCCTTTGGAATATCTCTTTGGAGTTTTACCCGCAGTGCGAGCTACTAAGCTGATAGACGCCGAGCGGTACTTAAAGTGCTGTTGCTGTTCTTATTAGTGAATTGCTGTCTGTTTCTGTTGCTAATTTGTGCAAGTGCTGTTTTTCCTGTTACCTGCGCTTCGTGTTTTCCGGAATATTCGTCATTCTCCGTTATCCTGCTTGTTGGACTGTTTTCACCGAACACACACCAGACAATTTTCATGACAATTTTAAAGTGCACAGTGTATTTGATAATCGATCAAAGTTAAATCGATAACGCTCTACAATTTTTTAATTGACTTTTCCCCCTATTTTGTACCATTTTTGAGATAGTAACGCAAACTCCGGAGTTTGCCGCCAAGTGGCTGTGTAAGTGGGATCACATCATAGGGCATAGACGTTTTATTGTACCTAGATACGAATTTCATGACTATGAAGTTAAGAGAGGTTGTCCTTATTTAAATGGGCACCCTGTATGTAGATATATACAAGTGTTTCAAAACTTGTGGTAGTTCCGTTAGGAGGTGATAGAACACAACGATAAAACACAAACCACCATACAATGTATGCTTTAAACTCAGCCGCTGAAGTGCTACAGGGCTCTTTCCAGTAATCTGGTCCATGTTATCTTCTGAACACAATAACTAGAGTAATTTTATTGAATTTAAACCAGCAAGTAATATGTTGTAGGGAGGGTGAAAATCTCGACTGCGTTCGTAGATGGGTGATCCTGTTCAAAGGGGATCGAAATAGTAGGAGGTGAAATTTTCATTTCCCCATAACTTCATAACTATTCAAGATATTTCAAATTAGACGAATTATCTCTTATCGTAATGGACAACTTTTGTATTGAAAGTTTTTCGATAGCTGCAACTGATAGAAGCTAAAAATGATTTTCAAATTCTATCTACTTCGCCTACTTTTCAACCTAACTTTGTTACTCCTGATTGGAAAGCTATCACCAGTTGTATTCTTTTCATCCTCCCTACATATTACTCGCGTGTCTAAGTCCAATCAAAATTGCTCTAGTTATCGTATTCACAAGATAATATGGGGAAAACTGCTGGATAGCGCCCTGAAGCATTACACCAGTTGAATTCCGAGGATATATTGTAGGGTGATTTGTGCTTTTTGCTAGTCTAATTCTGTTTTGTGAGCCCTTAACGTAACAACCACGAGTTTTGAAACACATACACACAATTTTTAAAATGTAGAGCTTCTGAAGTACTGGTTTGAAAATTACCTCTGACAATTTTAAATTAATGTTAACTAATCCATAACAGCAAGAACTGAAATACCGGATTGAATCAAGAATTTCTTCACAGAGGAAGAGGGTTCTCTTCTCTGTGGTTTTCTTACAATAATGTGTTATTGTGCGTTACAATAATATGTGTTGTTAATTACGTTTCAAACATTAATTTTTCATTACAAATATTTGTAACTTTTAATTTAATATATGTTTCTTCGAACTCGATTAATCATCATTTAAGTTATTTATAATGATATCATTTAAATCATTTTAGTTAGACAGGTTATAAGAATGTAACCTTTTGTACTGAGTGTGCGCACTCCCCACTCGCCACCGCTCTAGATAACATTGCAGTTCGTTTAATTGTGGTCGAATAAGAGCCTTTACATTTTTTGTGCTAAATTTCCTGGGGTTTTTTTTCTATTGGTAGCATTATTTTCCAAAAAAAAGTTCAGTTGAAAAATTATTTGCCTTGAAAAACTTTAATTTTATTGACATTTTTTAATACAAAACCACCATTTATGGTTTTAAACTTTTTGACAAAGCATCTTGAATATTGTACAGCAGTAAATTCTATTGAGTTCGCTCTTCCAAAGAGTTTCTTCGAAGAAAATACACTGCTAAAAAAAGGCCTAAGAAGCACAATACAATTACAATATTCGCATAATATTATAAAATACTATGAGCACATTAATTTTCTTTAACTTTTAAACCAGCACTATTACAAAAGAAAAATATTTTGCTTTAAAAGGTTTAGTTTAGCTGCATTTACAGTGTCTCCCAATATATATACACCACTCATGTTCTTCATTAAACGTCTAAAATAGCAACTTAAAATATTCTTTTAATTTTAATACTTACAGGAATGTTAAAATGATCACTATAGAATGTATTAAACAAGGAAACAAAAATGAGGAAATGATAATACCTAAATTGGCCAAATTTTTATGTTGAAGTTTCAAAATTTGAGAGTCACAAAATTGAGTATAAACTTCATAAAAATTTGAATTTGGCCAACAGTTCTTTTTTAAATGAACCAGTGTAATAAATTTGATGCTGCAATGCACCAGTAATTTATACCTATGAGAAATTGGGTTTTTTTAAAAAAAAACCTCGAAATTAGGTGTAGAACTGAAACAAGTGTTGATACCTCGAAACTTGCAATTCGAATGTCTGAATAAAGCAAATCTCGACGTGAAATTACAAAGAATGTTCGGAGTAGTCATAGGTGCATAAAAAAATCTTCCAAAAGTATAAAAAGTCTGGACTAATAACAAATGCCCTAGAAGCATAGTAAATCATTAGTTTTAAAATCTATTACAGAACGACTGATATTTGGCAAGACAAAGTTACTTTTATCCTGCACATCTTACTGTTCTGTTACAAACAACTATTTGCTAGATGGTTTTTCAATCTTTTGGTGTTATACATCTAAAAGAAAAAAATTCATTTATCTTAGTATGAATGAAAAAAGTCATTCACGAGACACGGAAACAAAGTGTTTGTAAAAATGTGTTTCACAATTTCGTAGATGGTACTCCATTCCTTATCCCACCAAATGTCAATACACTTGTGTCAAAGGACAGGAAACATTTTTTCCCAACCTTCTCTGAACTTTTCTTCTGTTCTTGATCGAATTTGGACGTGATGTGCCCTCCGGAGAAATTATTCTTCCCCACACACCGATGAGCAGAAAGAGACAAAAGTTTCGAAGCCTTTTTTGTACTGAAGTTCGTGAATTTCTAAAACTTTGCGAGCCTGTTGGACACAGAAATATAATAAAGAAAGGGAAAAGGCTCCATATGTTTGGCTTTGTACTCCAGTTTGCATTTTCAGTTCTGCATTTGCGGATAAAGCAAGCTGATAAAGATTCTTTTAGAAACGAAAACTAAAGCAAATTTTGTAATAGAAAGAAAAGTTAAAAAAGTAAACCAATTGTCATGTTCATCTTATACATATGTAGTGCATTTTTAACCATTCTATCACATAAACTTTTGAGAAGAATGTTTCCTTATTAGATTTTTCAGTTACTTTACGATCTCTAAGTTCCAATTTTTTCCCTATTAAATCATTATTTGAGAGGCATTTCTCAATGGACGAGTTTTCTGGTTTGTTTCCTTACATTAAAAACCTTGACTTGATCTGCTTGTATGTTGGGCTTCCGCTTTGAAGATTCCATTGACTTAGCATTACACCGGAAATACGTAGTACAGACACTCAAATGTAAACAAACAAAGCAGAAAACTCGTCCAGGATTATCTACGTAAACTACATACATGCTAATAAAATTGGTTCAATAGCAAAAAACTCTTATTTCGTTTTTAAAGATTCAAATTTTATACATTTTGTTCAGTTCCCCCCCCCCCTAAAAAAATTAAAAACCATAAAATTGTTTTTATATATTTGGTAATTATTTGCTCATGCATTTCATTATTGTATTCCTATGCATCTATTTTGTTCTTAGAGTAGCATATGGATGACAGTACATGTCTCATTCCTCGAACCTTCTAATAGCCTGAAAATTGCGTCATAATTTAGCATGCGTCTTCTGCACCGAGTTTGAGTGCGTGAGCAGCTCTGGGAATAGTTCTGATTACTTTTGTAAAAACAATAATTTATAATTTGAATGCACCGAGGCACATGTCGTCGCTTTGCAAGCAACGCACCAATCTCAATTTTTTGAAATTTCAAGAAGGAAGAAAAGGCTGACTTTTTTGCAACCAATAACGAATATTTCTGAATGAACAAGAGACCGTGTGTTCAAGATGGAAAATATTCAGAAATATTTGTTATCGGTTGCGAACAATTCGGATTTTTTTTTCCTATTCCAAATTTCAACAAATTGAGATAAGTGGCGTTGCTTGCTACGCGATGATATCCTCAATTTTTTCACGGCATTATCAATTTATATGCTGTTCCTGGGTGTCTATGTGTAAACAAATCAGTTAATAAACTAAATTGGAGGAACTGATTTCAACTCTATATACGAAAATATGTAGGGCAAGATCACGATGCTAACATATAAACATTTTTAATAAATTCAGTTTTTGAGGTAAATTTTTTTCTTTGCATGTATTATTGGATTGACCTTTTGTTGTGTCGTACTTAATTTCAGAAATTTTTGTTTTAATATAATCAAAGTTATTTTGCCATTTAAAAAATGCAAAGCAAAAATGTGAATTTGCCCCTTTACCGGGGCAAGATAAAAATTATGATGAAAGTTCAATACATTTTTATTTATAGGAAATATAGGGCAGAACACTAATTAATTAAATATTGTTAAGTATTTTTCTTTGATTAGTATATAATGAAAGGGTTATTTTAGTTAAAATTTGAGCTCATAGTAAATTGATATAACTCAAAACCAGTTTTTTTCATTTACAAAAATTAGACACAAATTGTCCTCTTTCAGAGTCAGTCTGAGTAGACCTCGGACCACCATGAGTGGCATTTCCAATACTCTATTCAATCTTTTGATGGAGAGTCGACATAGATATAGCCACTAGAAGGGCATTGTATTATATTTTCTTTGGAAGTTTGAACTGACATTATGAGTGACAGAAGTTCGGGCTTTTTAGTTTTTTAAAGCAATCAAAATTCGCTTTCTTTGTAATAACTCCTTTTATGCACCCAGAGTCTCTTTGCTTTGTTGCTTTAAACGCTCTTCCACCTTCTGTGTGTCTTTCTGAACCAGCATCTATTTCATAGGTAAGCTTATTAAAATACTTTCTGTAGGTCTCACGACTTGTAACATGTTATTAGTCCAGGCAACGAAGGAAAAATAGAAAAAAAATGGTGTAGTTTTGAAATTTGGCACAGTTGGAAAAAAATGAAGGACTATTTTTGTAGGAAATTTAATGTAGTTTAATTTTATATCGAAGATTTTTTCGCTAAAACTCATAGTTTTCGACATATTTAAGAAAAACTGAAAACGACCTGTACCCCCCGTAACCCCCACGGTCGGGGACTTCTAGTATGTTGTTTAGGGCATTATCTTAATATAAATAAAAGTCATTGTGGGTATGTGGATATGTATGTGGGTATGTATGTGGGTATGTATGTGGCTATGTTCCACATCTCCTCCTAAACCAATGGACGGTTTTCAACCAAATTTTGTACACTTATTATTTAAGACAAGGGGAAGACACTTATGAACTTTTCTAAGTCCCAAAGTTAATTAAACAGTCAGTTAATTAGAAAATAACCGAAACCGTTTTTCCGCAGTAACTTCGGAGCAGATTGTCTGACAAAATATATTTTTATACCATCTTAAAGTTCAAATTTTTACCTTTTCAATGATACCAATTTCATTTCTGTAACATTTTTCCTTCGATTGTTATTAATTTTTAAAAGTTCAGACAACAATTAAATAATTAACAAATCCCATTGACTCGGCGATTCTCGATGAAGAATATTTTATTTTTCAATCGACTGTCACGTGATCCTTCAGGAATGCGAAAACATGAGGAATAAATTCTTTTTAAAATCAAATATCACGTAATCCTTCTTTCCGCTGTAACTTTGGAACAAATTGTCCGATACAAATTATTTTTATACCATCTTAAAGATAAAAATTTTGCCTTTGCAATGATACCAATTTTATTTCTGTGACATTTTTCATTCAATTTTTATTAATTTTTTAAATTTTACGTGCAGACGATTTTGAAATAACGCAAATTTATAGCTACTCAGTTGCTAGGAGATGGTTAGACTTTGAACTAATTTACCTTTATTTCTGAAAATTTTGCTTATATTTATAAGTATCCATAAAATAAGGCAGAATTTACATGTATCTGTCTGTCTGTCGGTCGATCGGTCGGTCACAAGAACTCCTCCTAAACGGTGAACGGTAGCGACGTGAAATTTACACACGGCATTCTAGAGCATATTTTTAGGTCAAAGGTGTTATTTTCAACTTTCAGAGTTAATTAGTTCTTAAGATATTTAATTAAATAACGAACATTAGCCGCTTTTAAGCCTAATGCTTAGACGTTTTTTGCCAATAACTTCTGAAATCTTTATTAGACAACAATTATTTTTATGCCATTTTAAAGACCAGAAAATGATCTTTTTAATGCTATTAATCCCATTGCGATGAAATGTTTTCACCGATTGCTATAAAGGTTTAAAAATATTTTTTAACGTAATTTCTAACAATACTTTTTATTCTTATAGAAATAAATTCAAGCCAAATTACTGTTTCGCGCGCGGGCTTTTGCCGGTGTTAATTGTCAGGGGCACCTTCCGATAAGCCTAGAATGATAGTCGGTGTGCCAGTACTACTAATACGTAAACTCGATATACCGAGACTGCGCAATGGCACACAGTTAAAAATTACACACCTAGGTACAAACGTCGTGAAAGCTACTGTTATGACTGATATAGGGAGAAGAGAGAGTGTTTTAATTCCACGCCTTCCTATAACACCGAAGGATTTATCATCACAGTTCAAAAGGTAACAAATCTCTGTAAAAATATCATTTTCGAGGCTCAGGGCCAGACACTGAAAGTGGCAGGCGTACATTTGGAAAAACCATATTTTTCCCATGGGCAACTATATGTGGCCTGTTCACGTGTGTACAGCCCACACAACCTCTACATCCGTGCAAATAACGTGGTATACAAAAGTATATCATCATAGATAAACAATTTATATAACTATATCAGCATACATGTACAGTACACTCCTGTCAGCCGTCCAATTAAGTATTATTAACCGTCAGAACTTTTCCTTTCCCCTTTCAAAATGCAACAAAACATTTGCATTCGTGAATTAAAAAAAGAATAATTCAAATTCTTCGCGCACGAAGTCGCGGGTAACAGCTAGTTCCCTATAACTGTGACAAATTTCAAAACTACACCATTTATATTTTCTATTTTTCCTTCGTTGACTCGACTAGAATTGATCTTGTGGAGAGAAACGGATTGAGGGGAAGAAGGGATCACAACTGTTCATCAAATATATTTATGGGGGGGGGGGGGGGCCGTACACCACCACTATTCTCAACACATACAATACTACCTTTATAAAATTATTATATAGGCATGAGGTTCTTCTGAAGGTTGTTATTTCGGCATTTTTTATTGATTTTATCATTACTATAAGGAATTTCAGAAATACTAATTTTTTCAACTCCCCATATCGTCTAAACTATTGATGCTAAATTAAAAATGTAGGACTTTTTTATAGAGAATTTAATGTAGTTTATTTTTGTAATTAAGTATTTTTCTCTAGAACCCATAGTTTTCAATATATTTAAGAAAAACTGAAAAAGCCCTCTTTAACCCCCCCCCCCGGACTCCCCCGCGTAACTCACACGGGCGGGGACTTTTAGTATGTTGTTTAGGACACTATCTCCAACAACTGTGCCAAATTTCAAAACTACACCATTTTTTTTCTATTCGTCGATTTTTGGCCTTCGTTGACTGGACTATATGGAACAGAAAGTGGATCATGTTGTTCAAGAATATTATACAAAATAAATTTAAAAAAAAATCATATATTCTTAAAAAAGAAAGCATTAAAAAGTACTTGGGACAAGATGATGAGATCGTCAACGCGCCCCGGTCATCTTGCTCTGATCGGAACCGGTCATCTTGCTCTGATCTCTGTTTTTTTTGGTAGGATTAACAAGAATTGAATAAAAGAATAAATAGTGATTGGGAAAAGCGTCTTCTTTAAGGTAGTCAGAGTAGCAAATAATAACCAAATATCTTAGTTGTTAAATATTTGGTTATTATTATGAGATTATTATTATTATATTATTATGAGATCGTCAACGTGCCCTGGTCATCTTGTCCTGATTGGAAATGTTAAGAGTCTTTATTTTTTGGGGTGGGATTAACAAGAATTAGATAAAAAGAAACAGTGATTATGAAAAGCGTCTTCTCTATCGTAATCATGTATAGCAAATAATAACCAAATATCTTAGGTGTTATTCCAAGATCTTATTTTGAAGGTATTGGAAAATTACAACACGTCAGGCAAAAAATTATGAAGACCATGTAGCCAACAACGAAATGGGGGCAGTGAATTCACTGTGAGATTTTTTACTTTCTAACAGTGTGGAGTGTTAGTGGTGATGAGGTAAAAGCAGTGTGAACTTAAAATAAGCCATTTTTCATCCTGCCCTGGTCTTCCCTACATTAATATTTCCAGCTTGGAGAAGCAGTACATTATGAACGGTATCTTTAAATTTATGTATTGAATTGACTATGCATAACTGTTAAATTCAATATAGAATATTGTCTTCTTCCTGGCGGAGGAATGGGGTAGTTCTTCTATAGTGGACTAAACGGTTTACGACTTTGGAATCGACATGTAATGGTGATTGGTTAGCAGCTTGTTCTGTGTGCTGAGAAGGAAGCTACATTGGGAATATCGAAGCGTTAGCCGTTATGCACTTTTTCCCCCAAGAAATCATTCATGTAATATATTTAAGAGTATTGCGAGACCCATTCATTTTAAGATAAGAACTGGCAGCTCCGTCAAGATGTATAAAGCAAAAAAGCAGTCAAGTAATACTCCATTTAACTAAAAAATGTTTTATGAAACTAAATCGTGATGATTCAATTTGTGTCCGCGTAACGCATCTCTCCGTTTTAGTAATTTCACGCAATATATTATAATCCATTAAAAATTTGGGGGTCCACCGAAGCAGGAAATCAAAGCACTGACTATATTTAAATTCTAGAGATAAATTCTGAAGAAGATGCCTAAATCAGTTGCAAAGTTAATTAGTAGCCATTTCAAAGAAATCGATTGATAAAAAAATCATAATAATAAGCCTCTAAATTTCACTTAAAATTTAAATGAATAAAATATTAATAGCGCATATTTTATGAACCCGTTCCAAAGTTTGCTTTTTAATGCTAAATAGAGTAAATCTGGGCAAAATTTAGTAAATATTTGTCACACATTCTCTGAGCTAGAAGACCTGTACTTAGCATGGAAACATATAATGCATAGCATTTCATTGTTGTCAACCAATAGTTCAGAAGTTACGATTACCATTAAATACACATCAAGTTTTCGATACGTCACTGCAAATGTCCTTTTAAAGAAAATTTATTTGTCCTATATATAAAAAAATAATGTCTGTCTCATCCAAAACCGAGTTAAGATATTTTTTAAATTTTAAATGTAGAGATGAAATGGACTATTTCATTTGTAAATTCAAAATCATATTTAAAAATATGTTTCTTAAAAGGACCTAATACAATTCATTTCATATAGAGATATTTGAATGCAACACAAATATTATTCTGAAATTACAGCTAGCAGAGTAGAGAGTAAACTCTTACACTATTGCACGGAAGTTTTGTAGGTAATTATAATCCAATATTATGTTATTTAATTCTGCTTTTTGTAACTAATTAGTGTTCATTACAGTTATTCCGTAACGCATAAAAAATAAATTATATTATACCTATTATCCTATATTATTTCCAGCTAATTACCTGCAAAAAATACTAGACAAAATAAATTAGATAATTAGAAGTAATAAAAATTTTTACTTTAGCTCTCAACAACTATGTAGCATCTATCTTCAGATAGAATTTTTCACATTTTCACTTCAGCTTTAACAAGATGATGACAAAAGGAGGATTTAATATTTTCATCAAGGTTGTAGTTTAATTCATTCCACTCAGTGTCGTTTGAAGTGTCTTCTAATTATTGCATGTCAATAAAGTACTACAAATTTTATTCAAATTATGCCAAAATCGCAAAAGAAAGATCCTAAATGGATTCAAAATTGTATGAAAATTTAATTGATTTTGCATCGTTTGGTCGACATAAGACTTATACGACTTAATTATATCATCAATTTAATTAGTAAAAATGTCGTTGCATAAATCGTTTGGATTGAACTCGCGTAACATTATCTTGGTTGTCTAAAAAGTGGAATGTTTTTTGGTGGGTATTTTGGTGTGAAAACGTCTTTCCGCTCGTTACAGTGATAGTCGGTCCAACTTTCTTGTGTGACAAAATACCGTCAGATTTGAATCGCTAATATCTACGAGACTAATAATGCGAAAAGAATGGCTGAACGCACAACGGATAGATCATATCTGTAAGAGTTTGTCGCATAGTATTTGTTTTCCCTGTGATGTTATCGTACCAGTGTAGGCGCATGCGCGTGATTGTCATGAATTAGCTTTATGTAAGATTATAAATAAGTGCAGCGTGGAAATGTGTTTAGATAGGAGGTTGATTCTGGTGTCATTTTAAAGATCTTGAGAAATATTACTTGGACAAAAAGTGAGACGATAAAAATATTTATCAGAATATAAGTTAAAATCGATATTAAATTCAAAATTTCCAACTCCGCATGTTTTTTTTATTATAACATGCAGAGTTTTCTTTCGAACTTTATGAAACTTATAGAATACTTGACAATACGTAAAAAAAAACATTGTATTAAAATTTGAATTCAATAATTCGAACATTACGAGAAATATGAGCATTTGTAGTAAATAATGTTTTACTGCGCATACGCGAAATGTAGTTCTATATACTGTCAACGGATGGCGCCATCAAAGGCTACTATAAATAAAACATAAAGGTGCAGTTAGTGTCCTCGCCGTAGATTTTTCGTGGAAACGTTGGGATAAAATCATAAAACAAATATTTCATATTAATATGTAATTTAATTATCAATCTCTGTAATACAATATTTACACAGAGTAGTATAATAGTTACAGAATAGATAAATGTTTTTTGTATATAGTTACTGTATCATATGAATAACATAATCAATATCAGAACTCGTCATAGAACCAACCATCAATCATCACTTGCCATGAATATTTTTTAAAAAGATATTATTCAAGCAACAACTCTTGATATGTTATCGTTGCTGGTTCGAATAGGAAATTTTCCCCTATAAAGTGACAAGCAATGGTTTTTCAAAATTCTCGCCAACAAGCCGATGAAAATCAACGCCTGAAAAAATTTAAAAACGAATAAGAGGGAAAAAATAAGTGAAAGCTGTTATGTTAAGAAATATTCTTGCTGAACTTAATAAAAGTTTTTTTTGTCTGGGACTGGAAGTAAATAAAATTATTCTCACTTACTTGAATTAAGTTGTTTTTATCCTTTCAAAAGAGTCTAAAAAATTTACGAGATACGTCTTTAAAAAAAATATTGTTTTTCTCAGTTCCTGTATTAAACTGAGTGCGTTTAAGAAACAATAGAGAACTTCTGTTGTGTGGGATTTTAAGAGCTTTCAAAACAGACAGGTTAGTTATTTACACAACAGATCGAATATTATAGATAAATTCCATTACTCTTTCAACAAATATTAATGAAATCTAATCTGTGATGTTTTAGGCGTTTTTGTAATTTGCGGTAAATAGTCACGTAAATTTTATTATTCACTTATATTGCGATTTATCTTTAAATTAATGCATTTAATATCACAGATGATATATTGTTAAAAAGGAACTTTATTAAAATCCTTCGTGCTCACTATAATATGACAACAGACTTAAGAGTTAGTGATGGATGAGTCTTTTGCCATCGTGCCCATCCATCTGATCTGAATATGCCTGATGGATTTATTCTGATCACGTGTCAATTGACCTAAAGTTAATATAAAATGAAAATTTGGAAATTAGGGTGGTATCTTAGGAGTCATGGAACTGCATTTTCTTTCCGATTCGGATTATGAAGCTTCAGTACAACATCACATCATACAGCTACTACAGGACGGTTTTTGACTCAGTAAATATAAAATTATTTTCAGTATTTATTTTTGAATTTAAAAAAAGATAAAATGGTATAAATGAATGTTTCTTAATCCTCATATTGTTTTAAGCGAAGAGTTGTACAATTGTTTATCTCAATTAAATTTCTTCCATTGACTACTACTCCCAGAACTAAGAGGACTACTACTACGCCATGTCACATCCCGTTTCTAGAGAGGGGATCGCTCCTGATCAGTTTGGAATGGATGTGAGTGGGAATGGGAGGGCCAGGGGTGGTGCTTTAAAAGGAAAAAAAAGAAAAATCGATGAGTTAAAAGGAGAAGAAATATTTAAAAACTATTGGAAAAAAGATTTAAATGGTGGAATTGTTTTCAAAAGCATTCTAATTCTGGAAAAAGCAACCGCAAGATTGTTGCTGAGCCCGCAATGCACAACGTTTTCTTTTTCTTCTAAAAAACTGTGCCATTTAAGGAGGAGAATGATAGAACTTTAAGCTATCAGTATAAATCTTGCATCCGAAGTGTTAACTAGTAGAGGTACCAAAAGAGAAAAAAAAGAGAATGCAAATATACAAATCCAAAAACAACACTCATTGGTTAAATATGTTCTCTAGAAAAGGGTAACACGTAAAAATGAAAGAACAAGTATCAACAAACAATAAGGAAAAGAAAACAATAAAATGATAACAGACATAACAAAAAAGGGAGGGTAAATTACTTAAAAGCGCACTCTTCTACAAACAGGCTAACAAGGTACAAGGAATAGCATTTAAAACAGCAAGTGAATACTCTTATAAAGATATAAACACATATTCTTAAAAAGATAATTAAAAAACTTATTAAAAGTTACTTTCTGAGGCGCTAATAGTAGAATGTCTAAACATATTTGTATGTACAGTAGATAAGTTAAGAAAAACAAAGACTGGCTTTTATTAGTCTATCTACATCAATGATCATCAATCTGTGAGTCTCACTCCCATAAAAGCCGTGAAATGACAGGAAGAGTACAGTGAAGATTTTTAAAAAACCTTCTAAAGAAATTAATCATTAAATCCAAAAAAGTACGTTGAATTATACAATTAAGCTCGTGGATGTCATCCTTAAAATATGTAAATACATATAAGTAACAAAAAATATATTATGATAAAAACTGCTTAAAATTCCAAAATCCGTACTTAAAGCGTACTGATACTATAAATTGAATCTTAAAACTGAAAGATTGAGAACTGTTGGTCTGCAGCAGTTGGAGAAAAAAGAAAAAGAGTTTCCAGAATGGATGATATTCGAGGTAAGTACTTAAAACTCACAGTCAGAAACTTCAGACTGACTTCTACTCGCGGCAAAAGCAAATAGATTAATTTACTACATTATGAAACCCGACTGGCGAATATGTGTGTCTAGCTGCGCCAAAGTTTCGCCAATTACAAGAAGAACGACATCTGTTACTCTTTCGGTCCATCCATCAACGGCTTTGTTCCAGTCGTTAAGTCTCTGACAACACTAAATGAAGGCGGCTGTTTGAATTGTCAGCGATTATGCTCTCTGCTCTTCGTCAATCAATGTCTCGTGGTTAAAAGTCAGCGGTCCATTATTGCGAGCTGACTTCTTGATGCTACAGCGGAAATTGAAAGTCTAATTGTTTCTCTTGCATAAATTTCCATTTCCTCTTCGACACTAAGTTTAATATTAAAATTACTTATAATTTTAAATTTAAAGCGTTTTTCTATTGTGGAATAACAGTTTTAAGAAAATTTTCTAGAATTTAGAAATTCTTTTATTTGGAAATAAATCGTAAGATTCCAAAATTGTATAGTTTTCAACTTCGAAATGCAGGAAGAAGTACTTAAATATAATTTTCATTTCATACAAAATAAAGAAAAGATAAAATTTTCTTAAAATGTTAGAAAAGTGAAAAAATATTTATAAAATATTTGTATTACACATAAAACGCCTAAAAGAATATGATTATATTTACATGCACCTGGACGGATAAACAAGTATAGTAAGTAAGTAAACAAGTAGATTTCGTCTAAAATTTTATGCAAATCTACAGTTTAGGTGTCAAACAACATACCAGTTGTAATTGTCTAGTTATTTCCATTTTTGAGTTACCGTGTTCTAAGACAGCACACATAAATGCCAAAAAAAATTCTTCGGGACTCGGGGATATCTAAAACCTGAAAATTAATAAAACTTTCTCGAATTTGGAAAGTTTTGACGATTACGAAACGCTCTCTTTCTATATTCTATAAAATATTTGCATTGTCCGTGAAACATCTAAAAGCATATACAGTAAAACCTTTCTAATCCAAACCCCGCTAATCCGAAATTCCGGTTAATCCGAACCGATTTTATTTTCGAAAATTATATGTAATTGAAAAGATTACCTGAAAAGATTTAAATACACATACTAAAAACAAAAATAGTACTTTTTCAGCTTACTTAATTTTGTACACATTGAAGAAACTAATGCAATAATTCAAGGATCACAATAATAAAAACACATTACATTAACACATTACATACACATTTACATTAACGATCTTCTGAGGTGAAGAAAGAGCACATCCATTATTGTAATGAAAAGGGGAGACATATTCTCTTCCAATTGCTTTTGAATAAAAGGATTGAAGAGATAGTAGTACTGAGTACTTATAACTTACATTTATTTTTGGCACACGTCTTTTTCTTTTCTATTTTTATCAGAATTTCGGCTAATCCGAATTTTTTGTAATCCAAACAGGCACCGGTCCCAATTAGTTCGGGGGGTTCTACTGTAATCATATTCACATGAACCTGGATGGATAAACAAGTATAGTAAGTAAGTAAATAAGTAGATTTCGTCTAAAATTTTATACAGACCTACAGTTTAAGTGTGAAACAACATACCAATTTTAATTGTCTAGTTATTTCCATTTTTGAGTTATTGTTTTCTAAGACAGCACACATAATTATAAAAAAAAAATTATTTGGGACTCGGGGATCTCTAAAACCTGAAAGTTCATAAAATTCTCGAATTTGGAAATTTTTGATGATTACGATACGCTCTCTTTCTATATTCTATAAAATATTTGTATTGCCATGAAACATCTAAAAGCATATACAGTAGAACCCCTCTAATACGAAATTCCGGTTAATCCGAACCGATTTTATTTTCGAAAATTATATGTAAATGAAACGATTACCTGAAAAGATTTAAATATACATACTGAAAACAAAAAAATACTTTTTCTTCATGCTTTATTTCGTACACATTGAAGGAACTAATGCAATAATTCAAGGATCACATTAATAAAAACACATTACATGCACATCTACATTAACGATGTTCTGGGGTGAAGAAAGAGCAAATCCATTATTCTAATGAAAAGGCGAGACATATTTTCTTTCTATTTCTTTTGAATAAAAGGTTTGAAGAGAAAGTAGTACTGAGTTTTTATAACTTACATTTATTTTTAGCACACATCTTTTTGTTTTCTATTTTTATCGGAATTTCGGGTAATCCGATTTTTTTGTAATCCAAACAGGCACCGGTCCCAATTAGTTCGGATTAGCGAGGTTCTACTGTAATCATATTCACATGCACCTGGACGGATAAACAAGTATACTAACAAGTAAACAAGTAAATTTCGTCGAACCTTTTATGCAGATCTACAGTTTAGGTGTCAAACAACATACCAGTTTTAATTGTCTCGTTATTTCCATTTTTGAGTTATCGTGTTCTAAGACAGCACACATAATTGTAAAAAAAAAAATTCTTTGGGACTCGGGTATCTCTAAAACCTGAAAATTCGAAAAATTCTCGAGTTTGGACATTTTTGATGATTACGATACGCTGTCTTTCTATACTTCGTATACGAGAAAATAAATATCTTAAAATCAAGTCCAAGTATGCAGGTAAAAGAAAATTTTCATATCAGTGGAAGGTTCCTAGATATCGAAAGTCTCGATTCCGACGCATAAATTTTGCTTCCGGTAAGGAGACGAAGACATTAAAAATAACTTACCAGAGATTGTTGTGATAAAGTATCGTCGGCGGTGCGTGATGTTTAAATAAAACTCCGGGCGAAAATATGAAAAATAGCACGAATAAATCGAGTTTAATGTTAGGTTTAAGTAAATTTCCTTCAAATTCATGAAAAATGAAGGTAAAATGTATGATGCATATTTAAGCAGTTTCAGCAAGAATTTTTTCATTTATATGCAGAAAAGAATGGTTCTGTCCGCCCGACATCTGTTGCTCACCAATACTTGTTCGATTCGTTTTCTCAATGCACGTTCATACCTTTAACAAACTTGTTTGTTCATAAAAAGTAATTTCCTTGTAACCGAAAAATATATTTGATTTATAAAATAATTATGTTTATATATTTTCAATGAATAAGATACTAGACGTAACATAACGATACAATGGATTGGTTAAATCAGAACGGTCTGAAAGTTTTTAATATTGAAAATCGATAAGAAATTTTAATAATTTTTGACTTTTCAAGAAATTAATTCAACTGATACAATAGAGTTAGTTGAAGAAAGAAAACCATGATTTCAAAATTAAATTGGCGTATTTAATGTTAACGGTAAAATTTAGGGAAAACGTCCAGTGTGTTACAAAACTGTTTCAACAAGTTTTCAGACGTAGTAGAATCAAAATCAAACTCTATTAAGGCACACAAGTATTATATACCCTGTTGACTGACGAAAGTCAGCGGCTAAAGGCATAGGTAGAAATTTCGGAAAGTAGAAAAATAAGAAACGTGTCGTTTCCCCTGTATATTTCTAGAAATTAAAACTGCAGTAGAACGTAGATTATCCTGACAGTATAGGGACCTTCGAAAACTCGGTTATTAGAGGCTAAACTTTAAATCATGACTTCTTTTCTTTCGACAAGGTTTTTGAAGATTGTCATTTGAAATTATAAAAATACAACCGCTAGGACTACCACATATTAACATTTTAACAAACTCTTTGATCAGTTATGAAACTCTCAGGGCCGCATTCACCAAACTTGATTGATCCAGGATTAAATCGTGAATCAGCAAATCCGAGAATCAATTCTAACACTGGATCAAAGTCCTTCGGTATCCTCCATCAACGGATTATGTGATCCATGGCTTAACTGGAAGAAAAATGTAAGTTACGTTTTGATTGTTCAATGAATGAACCTCGCCTCATTTGCTCTATATGGATGCACAGATCTCTTCCTTCTTTCGATTATTTCTAAAATTTCAGTATTGTCTAAATACGATAATCCATCGTCTGCCATGTTTGTTTTGATAGAAGGTAGAAGAGAAGTACGCATGCGTAAAAGAAAATCCGCGGATTATCACTGTTAATCCTCCGATTTCTGAGGATCAAAAACAGGGTGTTAAAATAGCCGGTGATCTCGAGATTTTCGTTGGAGAATACGGATTTTCATATGATCAAGGGATTAACACTGATTCGAGGCTTAATCCGAGTTTTAAAGATTTGAATAAGGGCCTTACACGCATTTTTTTGGGAAAATTAAGTTCTGATAAGAGAATTCGCGAATGTTACTGACTTTCTTTGTTTCTTTTGCATTTTCCCAGCGATTCTTTAAGGGTGTTCTCAGACAAATATTTTCCCCCGCACTGCAACTCAAAACTTTCCGACACATTTACAGTGCCATTTTTTCATAAAAATGCCCGGAATTTGCTCACAACACTTCGAAGAATGGAATTGTACATTTATTTTTTCCTATAAATAATCTTGAGGTATAAAAGATCACTTCCAGATAACGACTTTTACAAACCTCCGCATTGTGAAAATGGTGTCCAATGAAAACACTGACACCCCTTTCTGAAAAATTCGTTGACTTTATTTAAAAAATGAAACAAACGGCTCAATATTCTGATACCGGCTCGATTTACAGAGATCTCGGTTGATAGAGACCCCGATAATAAAAGTTCTACTGTAATGAAAATATTAATTTTATTCCGTGTCGGTTGATAAAATATTGATAAACTTTACACAGGATGTCCACAAGTTCTTGCAACAATAACAGAGCAATAAAATTGCTTTTAAAAAACAGTTTTCTTAATAAAAATAAAAAGATTTTTGTTTAAACAACTCACGCACACTATGGATGATTCGACTACACCTTTCAAAAGTTATTTTTAATAAAGAGATATTATTAATAAAAGTAAAAAGACTTTTTGTTAGTTCAGCTCATGTACACCATGGATAAAGTAATTATACATTAGGGTTTATCGCAAAGTATAGAAAAAAAATTGGGGGGGGGGGGGGAATTACCTTTGGCGCGAGGTGCGAAAGTTGTGTCTTAAGTGTAAGAGTTTATATAATTTTTTTATTGAAATCCATTTGTATCTTCCGGTGCCCCAAGCGCTCCAAAAATAGCTAAAAATTGAAACTTTTATGAAAATTTTCAAATTTTTTTAACGAAATTACTTTTGGCGCGGGGTGGGAAGTTGTGTCTTAGGTATATTAGTTTACATATATTTTTTATTGAAATCCATTTATATCTTCCAGTGCCCCAAAAATATTTGAAAATGACATTTTTTGGAAATTTAGAAAAAAATATTTTCAAAATTCCCTTTAGCGCTAGATAAGAAAGTTTTGTTTTGTGTACATTAGTTTCAAATTCATTCATATCTTCTGATGGCCCATGCGCCTCAAAAATAGTTAAAAATTGGCATTTTTACGATTTTGACACATTCAAACAACAAGGAAGGGAGGAATAAAAGAATGCTTTTGTCAAAGTTTCTCCTGTAGCGATGTGTCTTTGTTTAGGAAAAGTCGAGATTGTGGCATAGTTTGTCTTTGTCTTCGAAATAAAGTAAAATTGTGTTATATTGTAAAGAATGAAAAAGAATAAAAGGTAGTTTTGGGTCCCTGAATAATATTATATAAACAACTTTATTCATTTAATAATAAAAAAATAAATAACTTTTCATTCTCTCCTATACGTTTTTCCCCGTAAAATCGTTTCTTTAACGCATTTTTTAAAAAAAATTTTGGCCTAATGGTAAGATCTCGGCTTTGTAGCCGGAGGGTTCCAGGTTCGAAACCCGATTCCATTGAAGATCCGCCGTGTATGGGGCCTGTTGCGCGCTAAATCATATGTATAGGCCAAATGTCCTCCTGTTGGTGTGGCGTGGAAGTTTGGAGAGGGGGTGCCAGCTGAGGTGTCGTCCTCGTCATCTGACCGTGGTTCAAAATTACGGAGTCCGCCCCAAAATAGCCCTCGTGTTGCTTCAAAACGGGACGTTAATATAACGAAACTAAACTATTTTTAATTTTTAATTCAAAATTTCCATCAAAATCGTTTTTTTTTTGCAAATATTTAAGTGTCTTGGGGCACCGGAAGAAATTAAGCAAAATTGAAAAAATTTTGCATGTATGCTAGTACACTTAAAAGACTACTTTTGCACCCTACGCCGATTATACTATACACACTTTGAATTTTGTATCCACCCTACTATACATTTTAAAAGTTTCTAGTTCAGTACCAATTCCTGTCCAGTAACACTCTAACGCTAGTAACATTGTTTCTTCAAGCGCAAAGGTTTTCTTTTTTTTACGTTAGGCCATTTTTAGCTTCTTTTAACAAATTTATTTCAAGAAATAGAATTCTTTTCAGCACCTGAAAAAAATCAGCTTCAAGCAACTTTATTTTTAAATTGGCTGCCTTTGGCGACAAACTATTCATCCGAAATATTGGATACGTTTCGTTGCAGTTTTCTCAAGAGAAAAATTTGTGTTTTACTGGGAAAATGCAGATGCTGAAAACTTAACCAATCCTTAACAGCGTTCTCTGGGTTAGAACACGACCTTAAAAGAACTGAGAGAAACGAGTATTAACTATATTTGTTACATTCTTCACTATTATTATCTATTACTATTTTCCTGTAACTTTCTAAAAGAATACAAAACCATTCGAGCAATCGAAAATTAATCAAACGGTCTTTTTCTTTTTGAAGCATATTAAATTTAAATCATAATCACCGATGCAAAACCAAACAAAAATTTTATAACAAAACATAAATCATCTTCAATTCTACACATGTAAGTAGAAAAAGGTTTCTTAAAAATAACGAAACTCTTAGGAAAACGAACAAAGATACAAAAGATCCCAATTAGCAGAAAGAATATGATTATAATCTCCAATATCGTAAATCCTTTCAAATAAGCATATTTAATTAGTCTTTTGCATCACCTTCTACAGGTCAGATTCCAAATCGATCAGTAGCTACTATAAGTTTAAAATTTCCAGAAAATACATTCCGAAAAATATTTCTACAAACATTTCTTAAAAGACATCAAATTTTATTTGAGATAAATGACATCACAAAAGTAAAATTACTCGTATAAAATTTCGCTAAATTTTTCTTTTTAATTTAAAAAGCAAGATAAATAATAATTACTATTTTGACCAAAAAAATGAAATTTCTGATGTCTCAAAATATTGCAATTGAAATATCTGAGAGGTGTTAAAAAGATAATATATGAAGAGGTCCTATTTAATAATTAGTTCTCATTAAAAAGAAAACGAAAATTACACTGTAGAAGAAAGAAAATAAATTTTCGAATTTCAAAATAAAATATCACCAATTCAATAGAATATTTATAATTTTGTATATAATAGATTCAATTTATTTAATTTATATAGTCTAATTTAACGATATGATTTATAAATATAGGGGAAAAACGGGGACATTGATAGACTTTTTTTTTCAAAGCTAAAAAATGATTTTACCAACGTAAATTACACTATACATACTATACCTTCCGTTATATAGTATATATAACGGAACTACTACACTATATTTATGCATTTGTTAATTTAATATAGGATTTCAGCCGAGTTTTGGTCATAAATGAAATAAAATATTTATTGCACTTTTTTCCTAAAATTCGATTTGTATCAATCTGC
This sequence comes from Araneus ventricosus, assembly GCA_013235015.1. Lineage (NCBI taxonomy): Eukaryota > Metazoa > Arthropoda > Arachnida > Araneae > Araneidae > Araneus > Araneus ventricosus. Next base: position 66,977 of record BGPR01005251.1, on the reverse strand, counting down.
CCCATACAATGGGTACATTGATACACACGGAAATATCGAAAATAATGATGGTTAATAGGTCTGGTATCAAAACAAAAGGTGTTTTATCAATAAACTTTATATTCCAAATCAAGGTTTAAAAGTTTAACAAAGTAACAAACTTTCATTTTAATCAAAATTCAACATTTTTAATGAGACTGGAAAGACAAAACAATGATGCCTCAGAAAATAATTTATCTCTACAAATAATAAAGGAGAATGTGTATGCGTGTGCGTGTGTCTAAAAATACCTAGGAGGGAGGGAATGTGACCCTCGAAGCCGTTTTGGGGGATTTTAATTAATTAAAAGTTAAGGAAAATTTTCGCGTTCTTCCTTGATGAATTACGAAAATAATAGAGCACAACAATAATTTTCACATCATCTGAAATTACAAAAAATTATCTTTTCGATGATATTAATTAAGTTTCCGTACATTTTTTTCCAATTTTAATAAATTCGTAAAAATATTTCAAACCTAATTTACAACAATACTTTCCATTTTTACAATGAAATCCAAACCGTGTTCATTGTTTAAAACAAATAGTTAATTGTGTGTTTTTCTTAGATAGTCCATTTTTGAGTTTTTTTTCCCATTTCTGAAGACGATTTTGCAAAGTAGTTGCTGTTAAGGCGCATTGATACACACAGAGGATGAGTATCAATATGCCCCGGAGTCAACCGTGTCAATCTGTCCTAAGAGACTTTTTTACTTAAAACAAGGGGGCAAGCAAAATCAACTCTGAAAACCCTCAAAACTTCATATAGTTCAGAAACATAAATGCTTTTTCCTACCTTTGGAGTAGATTCCCTGGCAGGAAAATGTAATTAGTAAAGGAAATCACACAATACGTACTTAGAGTAAAATTTACTTCGAATAGAAGATTAGCAGTTTGATTCCTTTGTAAATTAACTTTTGACTTAACAGGGCTGAAAAATATGCCGTGGACTAAGGGTTACAGTGGTGCATATATGAGGGGATATGACCATCTTGAGCCATTCCGATCATCAAAATTTAAGAACTGTATCAATGTTCTGGCTCCTCTATCTCCCCCTACTTCAAAGATAACCGCTATGTTTCAAATATATGTTAGTTTTAAATTTTTTTTAAACTGAATGTCCTCCGGAACTGTAACCGACATGTGCACATTCTGTTTTTAGAATTCCAAACTTATAAAACTACCATCTCTGAAACGCACACTTTAAAACTTCAACTAAAATTTTATTTTTCTGTGAAAAATTTTGTATCTTGAAAATTAGATAAGTAACATTATAAAAAGAGATTAAATCTTTAAATGTGGAACATATATCAAAAGTTAGAAAAAGAAATAATACTAGATAAAGCTCAGTTTCTACTTGAATATCTCACTGTGAAGCACTCATAAGATCTAAAAAATACTTGTATAATGAAGCCGCAAAGCAAATTTTTTGCTAAAGAAAACTATGTAGTTTACTTAGAAATTCAGTTTTAAAACCATTATCATCGTGAACTTTGTTTAAAATTCGTATTTTTCTTAAAGAAAATGATATCATATATGGAAATAAGTAGTAGCAGAACATCAATCAGTTTTTCAAATTTTCGGAAAATAATGGATTCAAATAATCTTTAGGAAAGATAGTTCAACCAAATTACTTATTCATTTTTTATTACAAAAGTGTAACAATAAAAATCAATTTTTCTTTCATACAAAAATTATTTTCAAAAACTATTATAACAGAAAGCAGGGAAAAAATTATTCAAATTGCATATTTTAAAAATTTGTCACCAACAATTAGCTAATGTAATAACACGGTTTTATTATTAAAAACAAATACGATATTACGCGTATTCGGATTTTTTTTTTTTTTTTGAATTCACACAAAACTCGCATAAAAGGAATGTTTCGTTACGAAAAAGTGTTTCCATTTTCAGAAATGAAAATTTGTTTGAAAAAAGATAACAAATATTTTCCCGCTCAAATCCACCGAAGAGTCGATCAAAGTTAATGATTTGATGAGATCTTCTCACAGCGTCTCTTAGAAAGATAAGAAGTTATAGTTAACAAAATTAAGATTACATGAAATATGGATGTGTAACACAAACTCAGAATGGTGTGAAAATTTCAAACGACAGAGTTACAACGGAAATCTTAGAAAAAGATGAAAAGTTTGCAGTCCTCAGCCACGATGTTTATGAGGTACAAAAATCAAAAAAGTTTAATTTTTAAAATTTAAATTCTTAATAATGTACTTTGAAATTAAAAATTCCAAACCGTATTACTAATTAATGTGAAAACACATTAAACTATTTGGCTTTTTTAAAAGTTTTATTAGAATCCATTTTGAAAATGTATTTTATCATTGAATTTGGCAATTTTATATTGACTGAAATCATAGAACATGGAATTTTCTAAGGCGGTTGTTTAAAATATCGCTAAACTTGAAACAACAGGCTTCACTGCCTTGTTCTTAAATCAAAATTGGCTGAGACGAAGCTGCTTGGAACGAAAATTGTATTCTTTGTCACGGATAAATAATAAATATTTATGCACAATAGCAAAAGTAGAGCTCTCATTCTTTTACAGAATTTAATCAGGAACAAAATGCTTCAAAAATATACAATAAGTAATAATGGATTCTTATTGTGTAATTTTCTACCGTAATTTCATTCACTGACTTGCATAGTTCTTTTTTTTCTGTAGGTAGTTTCTTTCGTTTTTGACTATAAATTAATCCAGGCTTGTTGTAACTTTCGTGTTTTTATTACTTTGTCATGTATTATTTTTTGCCTATTATTATCATAAATTGTTTTATGCAAACGATCCACTTAATTTTAATCATAAAGCCTGGGAGATAGTTTGCAACCAAAAAACTTTATTGTTCAAAGTTATTTTCCATTTATTTTTCTTTTTTGAAATACTTTTTTTGTTCTTAAAGATAATTATAATGATAAATAGCATCTTTTTATAACAATAAAATGATAATAAAGATGTTAAAAGAAACAATTTCTGAATTTTTTATTACGATTACCTACGTCAACATGCAATATTGAATTTATTTGTCGTGCACGTTTTGACCTGTTTCCACACGTTATTTTAAACATCGTTGGCCATTATTTTTAATTCACCTCCTTTAACATTGCATGAATTCATGGGAGAAAGAAAAACATCTAGTCATTTCTAAAGGCCACCAGTGACCTAGTATGAGTCGGTATGGCATGTCTTGGGAATAAATATCGAATTAGTTATGAGTCTACCCTCTGGCTATGCTCTTTGCCGGTTTAACCAAAAACTAACAGCCAAATGGTTGATTTAGAAATCAGTTGCTCCTTGCGGTCAGGCTAACTTATGGAAACGAAACACAATTGCGGGCCAGTTTCCTCTAGAAGTCCACCAAGGAGACAATGTTTCTTCATATATTGAATGTAAGCCAGACTTCTATCTTAAGTGCTCCAAGGTCGCTTTGACTAAAAGAAGATCATTTTCTTTTATTATTAGTCTATGACTCATGAACTTAGCTAGATATGCTTTGGAATTAGAACCACCACTGAAACTTTTCAAAGTTTTATAAGTCACTGGGCTTATTCATTTTACATATATTTAGATTTTCAGACAATTTCTAGCATTGTTTTACACAAATTGTATACTACTTCCTTTTCTTTTCTCAGCAATATGCACCCGAACTCAGAACCGTGAACCGTGAGTTCACTCAAAACTGAACTCGTTCCAGTTTTTTTCTATTCATGGTTCTTTTCAATGTCAAAATTTAGTTACTCAATGCTTTCTTTCTTATTTTACTCTGTTGTGGTTCCACTTGCTTTTTAAACACTATTCTATTGGAAAACTTATTAGCGTGTGTTTTGGTGCAGCATCGTTAAATCTAGCTGTAACCTCATAGACGTCCCACCACCAGCAACAACTACCTTTGCTAAATACGGTAAATGAGTATTATCAATCATTTCTGTAAACTTCAAAAGTTATTGCAAAAGTCTTAAAAAACTTGGTTGTATTCCCAAAATCTTACAGCATCTGTTTTCATTAATCAGTCACTTCACATGGAGGAGAAATTAATCGTTTACCTCCAGTTGTTAATAATACGACTCACGAAAAAAAAAATCACAAATTTTTCGTGCCCTAAATCTAATCACTGATGCCTCTCAGTTAATCTTATGATCTAAACGAATAATGAGTTTTCCCCGTTGAAGAGAGCTCTCCATTTTTTGAAAAATTCTTTAGGAGTCTAACATGGTGAAGAAATCAATTAACCTTATTAAACATCATTAATTACTTTTTGAACTGATAATGTAAACGATGTTATCCTCAAGAGAGAATCAACGCATGAATAAATCAAAAAGAAAAAGTTAATATGTATCAAATGAGATAATTTTCTCACGTGATCCTGATGTTTTTCTTTTGAAGAATGGTTCATAAATAAGATAAGAGAGATAGGAAGAACTGTATCATCGAAAATAAAAAGTACGTCTGACTCGAGAACGCTATTTTCCTTCTTGAATTAATTGAGATGCCATCAACCAAAAAGGCATTCCCTGAGGCGATTGAAGAGTTTTTATAAAATTTCTAAGGGCATATCTTAATATCTAGAGTTTGATTTTCCAAATTGATAAAACTTCATTACAGTTATTAATTTTTTATCTTTCTTCGCTGGGGATATTGCAAGATTAAACTTCCAAATTGCGTCACAGAAATTCAATCACAGAGAATATTGTTTAAAAATATACGTATTCATTATCCAGAAAAAAAAGATCATGGTGTTAAAGAAAGTTTTGCAGTTATTTAAAATAATTTTATTTTATTTTGTTTTAATTAAATTTTACTACAATTTAATACTAAATAATTTGCAAAAAATATAATAAAACTTCTAGAAATTTATATTTAATTCTATTACTTAAGGGTAATTTTTATTCAATTCCCACGTTCATTTTATTTTTTGTATCAACCATTTTTATTCACTTAAGCCATAAAGTTAAGAACAATTCTTTTACTACAAAATTTGACTAGGTGCTGTTTAACTAGCTTTTGTTTAAAGGTACATTTTATTTAAAAGCTTTATATGTTAGAATAATAATAATTTGATTGTTACTAATGTGAAATAATGTCATAACAAGTGAATCTCAGGAAGAGTTAAATATGAAAAAAATAATAAAAGCATTTTTAAACACACTTTTATTAGTGTTCTAAAAGTTAAAAGTTTTTATTTTAATAATTTTCTATTTTCTAATCTTTAATTATTAATTCATAATAATAAATATCATGGAATTGAGAAATCATTTTTTTTTCTAATTCTCTAACAAGTAGTGCAACTTGTATGGAATCAAAATACAATTAAACTAATATATTAAGTGATAATAAGTTCTGAAAGTATTAAAATAGAGTATTGTCATCTAGAACACACAAGTGTAATAGATTTGAAAACTCTAGCACATCAGGAAATGAGTGAAAAATTTATTAGAAAATTCTATCCTTAAAACGATGAAACATATCATATTTAAAGAAAAGTGAGTATAAATTTCAAAGGCTATGTGAAAATTGAACATATTAAAAACTTCTGGTAATTTAAAGAGTGCAAAAAAAATCTATTTTTTAAACCGAAAACCCCGAATGTATTACATTGAAGTGTTAACATCCTGTTAAGAATTACCCTCTTAAATGAACCAGAAGACGAGAACCACACTTCGAATTCCTCTGCTTCATCAATGTTAAATTACCGAACTTTTCCACTTAGGGTTCACGAGATCCTCGAACAGGATACACGTTTGTTGGAATCAAGATTCAAATCCACTTTCTTAACATAACAAAACTGAAGCTCTCTCTCAGCTGACCATACTAGCAGTTGATTTAACAAATGATAAAATCTCTGCACCAAAAACATTTTCCCTTGAGTACCAACTGACATAGATGTCACACTACGAAACCGCCAGCATTTCTCTTTCGCTTTGTGCAAATCTAAGAAAATTTCCATTTTCTTTACAGATAATTTCATTCCCCTTTTCTGGTGTACCACCACATTTATGCCAGCTAAATTCTTACTAACTTCGGGAGACTAAAATAGATAATCATTTGTGTGCTCGTAAGTAAATCGAGAAACACAACCACATGTTTGCCAGCTGAATTTCTTAGTAACTTTGGGAGACCAAAACACTTGGGTGTTCGTAAGAAAAATAGAGAAACATCACCACATGTTTGCAACGGAAGTACCACCAATGTGTGTCCCACCACATGTATGCCAATTGAATTTCTTAGTAACGATGGGAGACTAAACATATAATAACTTGAGCCCTGTTAATAAATACATATATGGAACATCAGGCTTTATTTGAGATGAAACGGCAGGCATAATAATGCAGCAGTCGTTGCAGTAAAAAATCTTTTATTTCGACATCTTCATATTTCTATCTTTGATAGGTGTTTCTAACATTTCAGATGATATTTTAAGTAAATCGAAGTCATCGCCATTGTTCGGAAAAGTGCGCTCAAAGGCAGCACGTCTTTCGAAGTGCTTTACATGATTACGAAAGAGAAAGTCGCAACATCGCATTGAGCTTAAATAGTGAGTTTAAACGGGGAATTTCCCGAACGCTGGAAGCTGGTTGAATCCGGACTTCTTACAGTTCAGGTGGCAGTTATTCTTATACTAGAGCTTAAGTTGAAATAGTTTAACGAATTAAATTTTAAAAAGCTTTCTTAAAATTAGGAAAATGTTAAGTTATTGCATATATTTCTTCCAAGATTATCAAATCAATCTTGTGTTTGGATCAGTATGTCCAACACTGTACATTGCGCCAGCAAACTATATCATACTAATACTCCAAGTATATTACAAGGGATAAAAGCACTGTCTTGCTTCCCTATCAAATTCAAATTTTCTAAGATAATATCTAAAAATCTCTTTCAGCCGTGATCTTCATCTTAACCTTTAAAAAACGTGTATCAGAATCAGCCGAAATTCGGGACTAAAATGTTAAAAATAGATGGATATTTATTAAACTCATTTTTATGTTGAAAGGATTTTAGCATCATTCAAAATGAGCACAATAAAAGACAATTATGTGTATTCTGAAATTTGATACTGCAATCAAGGTATGATATTCACTATCATTTCCAATGATAAAATATTTTCAGACCAGAATTACCTTACCATAAAATAAATCCTATATAAGCTATTATCTTTTAAAATTCTATTCGGTTAACTTCCTCCACCATGAACCTGAAACTATTTTTCGAAACACACCATAACAAAGCAATTTAGTTTAAGCAGTTTTCCCATGTGAAAGGATAATACACTCCGGTTTTCAATTTGCAACAACTCTTCTTTCCTGAATTATTTCAGGGATTTTCTCGGATTATCTAATCAAAAGGCGATGAAAGCCGGCTTTATTGATCACTGAAAGGAAATGCGTCTTAATAACAAAGCTTGTGCGTTCGTTAGACAATGGCGAATTCCCTGTTGTTTTCTTGCTCGACTCGACTAATTTATATGGAGCTTTAGGCTGACAAAGCGGGATGAGTTGATATGACTCCGAGACATTCTGTGTCTTGATCTAAACTTTGATCTCTCCAAGCATTGTTAATTTATTTTGCAAATATGGAAGGCATGGGAAATAGTTACTGCATTTCACTGTGCGGAAGAGGGCACATGGAAGATGGCTGTAGTAATTAAAATGAATTTGTTTGATTTTCACATTACAAAATGATAATGAGCTCATTCATTTTGGCATTTTGAATTTGGAAATTTCATTTTGGTACATTAAAACTTCTCATCCTTTCCTTTGCTTAGTTCATTACTTATTATATACAAGTTCAGTTACTGAGATTGACTACAAATGTAAATATATAGTGAGATCTTGAAATTTTATTTTCATTTCAATAATTTTAACAAATGACTTTTTTTAAAAATCATTTTCGAAGTATAGCTATCATTGTTAATAATAATAATAATAAGAGTTTAACCTGCTGGATTGTAAATGTACGTTTATACAATATGTGCGTTCACATGAAAACTTTCAACAATTGCAAAAGTACATATTTAATAGCTTTCATCGACGTTTCATCTAAGCGAAAACTTTTTAAAAATTACACAGGAGTGGCATGGAACATTTTTAGGGTCATTATCATTCATTTTATTATTTAAGATATTATTATTATTATTATTATTTCAAATAACCTCTAGATTATGCCGAATCAAGTACATGAAGAAATGTTACAAGCACACTGATTAGAATTTTGCCTGTAAAGAAAATTTTTGAACAAAACTAATTTCTACAGCATATTAACTCTATGGGCCCTATTTCACCTCAACCCGCCCCATTCAATAGTGACCGGACTCGGGCGGTTTCAGGCCCCAGAGAATTTTACGGGAGAAAAGTTCTTCCTTTCTTTGTGTACAATTGATCGTCCAAACTTGGGTGTCGTCCTCCTGGAATTTCTGTAAAGAAAGGAAGGATTTCATTCAGTTTTCGTAAACGAATATTTATTTCAGTTTTTGAGATCCTGGAATTCTCACTCTAGCCGGGTTCAGAGAGTTAACCAAAAAAGAACTTTAGAACTTTTTTAGAGCAAAAGAAAAAAATGGCAAAACAAAATACTACTACCATTCTAAATCAACATCTGGACGTACTGTCCTACCGCCACGAGAAAAAACCCAGACACCAGACATGCCGTTGGCGGTCGTTATGGAAACGAGATATTCCACTGCATTTGGGGGGTGAAGGAAAGGGCTTCATTTTATTTGGCGCAGACAAAACCTTTCATTTCGCTTTGTGCTTCGGTCGAAAACGAATTCCTCGCCTCATGAAGTACCGACTCTCTTAAATTAATCTGACTACTGAGAGAGTACCGGGATGCTCTTCGTTGCCTTTCTTTGGAGATGGAGAGTGACGCTCGCCGTACCTGGTAGGAAGGAAGAGGAGAGTGCCGAGAGGTCTTCATATCCGAGAAATGAGACAAAGAGCATCCCGGCATGTCGCCGTAGCAAATGTGTTAACCAAGAAATCAGACCTTGAAACAGATCACAAATGCTACGAGCAAAAGATCAAACGAACAATAATACGAAGAATAAGAGACAAAACATGCTTCGACCAAAATTATGCAAAGAAAATGTTCTCTCATAAAAAAAATATATCAGTTAGAGTATTACTGGCTATTTCAAATTCTTATATAAATTTTAATGGGTTGCATTAAGACAAGCAAAATCATCATACAATGCATGTTTGCAACTCAAGCTGTTAAGATCTTGGGAAGAAAGCGACTGCAATGTTATAACACAAAAATGTCAGAAAGGATTGAAAAACTGAAGAATTTATGTAATATTTTGAAAGTATAAATCACTCAGAAATGAAAATACCAACATAACTGCAGGCTTTATATTGTCAACGTTGTGATCTGAGTATCTGACAAAACAACAGGTATTTTCAGTGGCGGATCGTTAGCTAAGAAACGAGGAGGGCTGCAAGATAATACTTATCAAGAGAACACAATTTTAAAAGCTACTTTATCTCCAAGTAGGCCAAGTTTTTTAATTCCAAATCCAGATGTGAAATTTCCTGCTTTTCAAACAAAGTAAATAACCAGCATATGACATTTTCTATTAGTTTTACTAACGAAAATTAAAGTGAATGTTGATGTGACGATTCCCCTGACGAAAAAAAAATAATTATCGGAGCTCCACATATACGCTTCCCTCCTTGACCAGTTCACTCGATAATGCTCTTTCAAAAACGAATATCAAATAACTCATATGCAGAAAATTTATTTTTAAGCTAAAACATATTAAATACATTTTTTACTGAAATACTCTAAAAATTTGAAAGTTTTAGAGTAGTATTATTTGCTTGAATCTGTCGTAATACATCGTCTAACTCATAAACAGCCAATGAGAGTGAGGAAAAAA
>BGPR01005251.1:844-53318 GCA_013235015.1 Araneus ventricosus | reverse complement strand
CTTTTACGTATTTTCAAGTATTCCGTAAGTTTCTTAGAATTCGAAAGAAAACTCTGCATGTTATAATAAAAAATATGCGGAGTGTTAGATTGCAAATATTGCATCAACATCATTTTTCGGTTTTGTCAGTATTTTTAATTAATTTAATTCTTCGCCACTTAAGTTTCTTTCTTTTCTTGTGGCAACTTTGGAAAATTTTGAAATTCAAACGATAATTTTAGCCGTTTCATTTAATTTCCAAATTTTACTTAATTATTTACTTTGTTTTCGATTTAATTAGTATTTGTCTTAACTTTTGTTGTTGTTTCCATTAAGGTTTCAATTTTATTAATTTTTAAATTCAAATTTTGCAACGGGATTATTTCTTCGCCATCTTGGTTCGCGTAGGTTTTTGGCGTTATCAGTTTTTGGGCGTCTGTATCTGGAATCGTTTTCCGTTACGATTTGAATTCTTTGTGTGATGGGGTAAGCGAGTGGTTGGTGTTGTTCCAGCTGCGGGCCCCCAGGGCCGGTTGGGCCTGGGGTCTTGTCTTGTCTTGCCTCTGCTTTAATTTTTCCGTTAATATTTTTTGTATTTTTGAGTCTGAAGCTGAAGATTTTTTTTATTATTCATTGGTATTCCTAAAAAGATGCAGTTTGAAAAACCACAGTGATGAATGGTCTGAAAGACGAGATGAAGTTTTTTTTTTTTTACAACACTATGCCGGAACAATCTGTGAATTAAGGTGCTGTGTGTGAAAGAAAGCATTTCTTTCTTTATGCCGGAACAATCTGTGAATTAAGGTGCTGTGTGTGAAAGAAAGCATTTCATTCTTCTTCATTTTAAAAATGATCTCTGCTACGTGGTGGCATGAACGCTAGTTTTCATCAATGTTACAGAGTTATAAATGATCATCACCTTTTACAAGATCTGCAATATGTGTAATACCTTCAGCATTTTTCTTCTTCATCGTAATAATGTGGACACTTAATTAAGGAGATTATGATCATCTTTTAAGCTTCAGTTTCTGCTCAACGTCTTTTTCCCATCTTCAGCTTTTCCGATTTTTGGAGTGAGTGATACAAGTCTAAAAAAATGGCCGAAGAAAATGCGAAAGTGTGCAAGTTGCATACTTCAAAATATCATTGTTAAGTGAATATAAGGAAAATTCACTTATTTAATAGTATTCATCAATTCAAGAAGTGTTTGTTAATAATGATCATTACATCTCTATCAAATTTAGGTTGTTTTTTTTTTACTTTGTGTTCTGAAATATAATTCTTAGGCCTGCAGTGCTAATGTGTAGCTACAATTTTTATTTTTTGTTTTGTTTGATAAATGTTCATTCCTGTGCATCAATTTTTATGCATATATCTAATTTTTGTGGCAGTAATTAATTTCAATATTAATAATTGTTAAATAAAAAATTATTTAAATTTTAATAAATTTGTTTTTGTTTAATTATTTTTTTAGCATTGTACTACCACTATATGCAAATTGACTTTTAATTAAGTAGCTAGGGTTTTCAGGTCAGCAAAGGTAGGTGATATATCAGTATTGCTAGAATTGTTTTTTTATCGTGTTAAATTTTTTAGTACCCAGAATTAATTAATTGTTCAATATATATTTTAATTTAATAATTATTTTTCTGGGCATCTACCTTGCTTCAATGTTTTAATTTAATCCTAGATACCCCTTGTATTTTACTGCCGTGACATTTTGGTCCCCAACATATTTGATTTTTAACACGGAGTTTAAAACTTTCAATTTAATACCGATTTTTACTTATATTCTGATAAATATTTTTATTGTCCCACTTTGGGACGTAGTAATGCTCCTCAAGCTCTTTAAAATGACACCAGAATCAACCTCTTAGCTAAACGCGTTTCCACGCTACACTTATTTATAACCATAAATAAAGCTAATTCATAACAATCACGCGCATGCGCCTACACTGGTACGATGACGTTACAGGCAAAAGAAATACTATGCAACAAACTCTTACAGATATGATCTATCTGTTCTGGGGTCAAACATTCTTTTCGCATTATTAGTCTCGTAGTTATTAGCGATTCAAATCTGACGGTATTTTGTTACACATGAAAGTTCGACCGACTATCACTGTAACGAGCAGAAAGACGTTTTCATGTCAAAAAGAAGGAAAAAAACATTGTTTATGGGTATCTTGAAATTTATTTCCATGCCTTTATATTTGTTTTGTATATTTATGTATATATGATTTTGTAGCGATCAAATGTGTGTGAGTAAGCTTTTAAGTGTTAATTTTTATGATTGTATTTTTTTAATTAATTTCTTTTCTTTCTTCTGTTTATTGCCAGATATGTAATGTTTTTTCGTCCTTTTTTGAAAAATTAAAAGACGCCCCATATCTAACCAACTGCTTAAAGAATAAGCCATTCTTATTCCAGATGCTGGGGTATGGAGTGGTGTTCTGTATCCCCACCACACACAGATACACTTATGAGGTCTAGTGCAAATATTAGGATTGAAAATCATTGGTTTAAAGCCGTGTTCCAGGTCTATGGTTGGCAAGGGAGCCTGGTTAACGAGTCTGTCCTGATGATGTATCTTTCACTAGGAACAGGGGCTAACCTTCATGAAAAGTAAACCAATGAGCTTGATTTTGCAAGCAGTACAGTTCCTTATCTTATGATCGTTAAAAACTTCAAAAAGATAATTTTTTCGGAAATTGAGATTTCTTTTTTGTTTTAGGACTTTGAATCCAGTATAGGAGTGAGTTTTTTTTACTGGATTAATGTATCTACATTTCAAACGGCTCAATGTTTTCCAAGGCTTCGCCAGTATAGTGAAATTATTATTCCGTCTCTAAAATACAATCACTTTTAATTGTTTGGCAGATTTTTATCGCTACATTTATTCAAATGAACCTTCAATTGAAAATTGATTCCTACCAAAATAATTGCTTTTTTTAACGAAATCTCCGCTTTTTGATAATTACATTACTCAAGTAATTGCTTAAAAATTGCGTTTATCTTATTACATTTAAATGCTACTTTAATGACAAGATGCAATCACATTGAAACTATTATTAAGTCATTTAATTAAAAAAAATCTCAAAAATTAAATTGTTTACTGGTAATAACAACTACAGTAATAATATTTTTTTGAAGTTTTCAATTTTCATTTTAAAAAATTGTATCCCAGTTTCAACTTTCAAGCATACCAGGCCCTTTCAAAAGAAAATTTAATCTTTAATTCTCAATAAATATTTATGCCTCTGAAATTTTTTTCTTGGCTCTTCCAAACAAAGAAAAGATTCGAAATTCGTAAATCTGAATGGATAAAATATAGGATCTCGATTCAATCTAAGATATTTGAGTTGCAAATTCTCGCGCCTGATGTATTGCTCAAAAAGTGTAAGAATGTTTCTTTCATAAATGTTTATACCCCAAGTCCTGGCATATTTTTATGTTTTGCATCTAAAGGGAAAAAATAGTAAAAAATCTTGCAGGTTGTTTGTAAAGGGATAATGTCATTTATTCGATGATCTAAAGTTTTTGAAAAAATGTGTAAAGATTGGATGTTGGAAAATTTTTATAACGTTATGGAGATTTCCTGGAATTAAAAGTTGAATGGTTATTCCTCGATAGCTTTAACAGAAAATGGATTTATAAATATTCCGATAGATTTTTTTTTCTCAGTGCGTGGAATAAAAATTTGAATATGATCAAAATAGCACTGAAAAAACAGGAAATGCACGTTACTATTACGTATGTTCCTGGATAACACAACCTTCATTCAAGTTGATAGTAGAAATTGGTTTCTTAGTATTTTTATTTGAGTGTTTTATAATGAAGAGAGAAAATGAAAAAATGTGTAAAATACTTACAATTCTAATTATAAGCAAAGTATCAAAAATTCTACCTTTTGTTATACAGCACAATTTACATTTTTATTTTCGAGTTCGCATGCATTTTTTTGAAAATCTAATTTTTGACATATGTTTATTAGATACTTGATAATTTAAAAGCAGAAAATCAATGTTTTATTCCTGGTTCTTTAATATACAGTATTTTGAATCATTTCTATTGAAGATAAATTCTACATAACGTCTGAATTAGAATTACATTCCCATAAATCACAATATGATGATCCCCTCTCATTTAGGAATTCGTTTTATAGTCAATGTTATACCCCGGGGGTGCACCGTGAGTATACAGATTTGAGTAGCCGCCGTATAAGTAAGCGGGCACTCGCTTACCCTGGGGATATAGTAATGGTGTGACTTGGATCCTCCCTCCAGTGATAGTACGTACCTCCTACGGGAGGGGTCGGGTCGTGGCTGGTGATATCTACTAGGACTCCCACCTGAGTACTCGAGCTATTGCAGTGGCTGCGATTCAGAAAATCCGAATGCTACGGCAGGGAGGGGGTGATGCAGTTTTCTGGTTATAGTCAATGCTCAGTTTATAACACTCTTTCTCAGTGGGGGAGATGGTTTTTCTTACCTATCCTTCACAAAAATGGCACAAATTCAAAAGTTTGGAGTGTGTGCATCATTAAACTTGGATTAAGTTAGATTAGTTTCATTAAATAGTAGCACCGAGTTTATCTAACTTTGCTGCAACACGGTGAACACTTCTTCTTTCCATGAAGTTTGAAGTCCAGACCTCTTCCGTCATGAGCACACAATCTTCTTAAGCGCATATCACACGGAGAGCTATCGTACGCTGTTTCCGTCAGCGTGAGCGCAATGCTCCTTACCATATTTGTAGCACGTGACGCATTGAGACAACCGGTCAGATAGGATTTCGGTCATCGTTGGGGCGAACCACGTCACCGTCAAAGTCACACAGTATTGGTTTGAATTATCGCTGCCGACGATTTTCCGTCAGCATCGTGTGCATTTTCAAGCCAGTTGAATACAGCCCACGATTTCCGTAATCTTGTCTGACCGTTCACGTGCTACAAACTTTTTTGGTGAGTGGCATTGCGCTCATGCTGACGAAAACAGCTTACGATAGCTATCTCTGTGATATGCGCTTTACTTCCTCAAAGACAGGCTGTCTTTCTCTTCTAGTGCGAATACCCGGATATATAATTTTTTTTAACTTCTCGATAATTTTTCATAATCCATTTGGATTCATTAAACCTCTTCTACGCTTTTTCAAATCTCGGATTCTCCCCAAAGGTTTTTTTTGTGTGTAGAATCGCAATTTTGATGAAGCAGTTCCACTTACAAAGTCTGGCTTTGTAAACTTGACATCATATCCATGAAAACGCATAAAAATGCGAATAGCTTTATTGCGACTTTTAGCACATTCGTTGCCACTATTCATGCCTGAAATTCGAACCATCTATCCAATTAGATACCCTCTTCTCTGCCATCTCTTAACTACAGTAGAGAAGGAGTCATCTAATTAGATAATAGATTCTGGACACGCCAGCGCGTCGGTGGCAGTGAATGTGTTAAATACTCTCTTTTTCATTGTGCGCAAAAGAATGGTGAAGTGATTGCTATAATTTGCTAGAAGGATAATATTTATCTTAAAATGCCCTCTGGTGAAAATATTTGCTATTATTTTGTTTCATACTTTTCTTTGCTAAATAGTTTCTAGTCTTTTAACTAAGACGCATTCAGAATTTCTTAACTGTCTGATGAATAGTTACAGCTAGAGACAGCTACAAATAGTTGAACTTTATGCATATAGTGTATTTTAAACACATATAGCATCAATTTGTGAATGTTATAGTAGTGGCCATTGAAAACACACCACCCTATATGTTGTCATATTTCATACACGAGATTGATGGAGTCACTTAATCAGGAACGATGATGTAATCATGCTGCATTTCTATAGTAAACCGATCAAAATTGTCTTCTCTTCAACAGAATTATTTACCCAATATACATATATAATGCCACGTTCATAAAAAAAATGTAAGTGGTGCGTTTTTATTGACCGCTATTGCATAATGCATAAATTATATTGATAACATAACATACAAATTATATTGAAAACTCGTTGTTGTAGAAATAAACAAAATATTTCATTCCGTCCTTACATTACACAGTGAGTTTTATTTTAAAACATGCACAATTATATAATTGAAAATTAAATTTTCCAAGCAATGTAATTCGATGTAACTAAATATAGTTAATGAGTATCTGTATTATAATGCCCAATGCTTTGAATATCTGCTTAAGAAGTTTGCCAGAGATGATAAATTAAAGCGTGATAATTAAGTATAAAAAGTTTTATTTATCTGCATAAATATGAAGGAATATTTCACAAGAATAATTGCCAGACAACAACTATCAATTCTTTTCAACTGAATCATGGCAATATATCACTATATATATTTATTGTTTGTTAGAAAACTTAAATCACTAAGAGAAATGTGTACTATCTATTACATATAAAATATTAAGTACTTTTCTCTTTATTGTACATGATATTTAGATGCCTTCTTTACTCCAATTGCATATCCTGTTATATTTTTATAACTTTTCTTTTTTATATTTTCTGCATTTATTTATTTATTTTGTTTACATGTTTAGAGTTTTTAAGAACTTATATTTATTAAATACATTTATATTTTTACTTTTTTCCTGCATATAATTTCTTTTATTTTATCTTTAAAAATCTTATCGTTTAAAATTGTTTGATTCAGATAAATTCTTTTGAATGTTTTTCCTTAATTTATTCAAGTAAATTTCTTTGCTTTCATAATTAGACGCAGTATCATTTTTCTTTAGCTCTTAAATTAGTTTTTAGTAAGAGAAATGTTATTTGTATTTTATTTTATATGTAAATTTCTCATTTGTTAGTCATTTTGTTACACTTACTATGTACGTTGCTTCAGGGCAGTTTTAAGTTAAATTATTGTTAAATTGGCTGTTTAATTGATATTTGATTGCTGTACTTGATGTACCTTGGACCAATTGCTTTTTGAAATAACCTGAGGGACACTTGGGTGCCCTTTTATTGGGTGGACTACTTCGCAGCGGCCTCTCTTGTCATATTCATGGCTTCAGCTATGGCTGAGTCTGCATTTATGCATGCTATACACGTGGTAGATCGATACAATCCAGAAAAACACAGAATGATATACATATAAATCTCTGACAGAAGAAAATGCATTTGAAAATTGAAGAATTTTGAATTCTCGAGAACTGAATTTTAGAGTTCTTGATCTAAATGAGTAGGTGCACAAGATGAAACTAAATATAATCAATTTAAAACCACCTAGTTACTGATAACTTTTCGTCTAAAACTTTTATTATTTAATTATAATAACCGTTCTTATTTATTTATGGCTCATAAATTAATCTCATTTTATATTTCCCAACTATTATTTTTCCCTATATATGTGTTTATAGACTACTTCACTACAATTAAAATTTACTAGCGCTGAATTCAGCGACTAAAATATTCGAACATTTTGATAGCATATCTCTTCTAGCTATCAAACTGGTGAATTTTTCCAAAAATATTGATTCGTTTAAGTTTGGAAGCTGGCACAATTAAATAAACCTCCTAGGCATAAAATAACTTGTTTTATTCCAATATTTTGTTGAATTAAAATCAGCAAATAATTATGCTTCTCTAGCGTTAACTATATATTTTAATAATTATTTCAAGGCACAAATTAGACACAATTATGAAATAGAGAACTTTTTTCTAGATTTAAATTTTACTTGTGCAATCCTAAGTGTGTATAGTTTGCTATACAAAATTCAACCAATTCCAAAACATTGCACAGCATACTATTTATAATGCAATAAACAATTTTGGAATAATGCATCATTTGGATTTTTCAGGAAACATCCATATTTAAAAATTTATACAGGGTGGTCATAAATTATTGGACCCAATTTCAAAAATTAATAAAACGAAAACTAATAATGTTACAACTTTATTTTTTTATTTTCGATGAGAGAGCAAATAAAAAGGTTTTTTTCAGATAAGTAGCATACCATCACTGAGTTCTAAATTTGCTACAGCGAGAGATTTCCATACGCAATGGCTACCGATCAGCAAAGCCGATGTGCGTTTTCTGGTTTCCTTCTTTAATTTTTCTTAACTCTATAGATACGGGGCGATCCCATACATCCCTTCAAGCAAAAGACGATAGCTGTCCGAAACACCCGAACGTCACTCTGAAATTTCCATCACCCTTTCGTAAAGTGTGATTCATTTCACACCTGCGGGGCCTGTTTTCTTCTTTAGTGTTTTGGGAAGAGGGGAATTTTCTTACAATTCGGACAATGCCAGCTATCATTGTGGTTTTTGAGGGTGGAAAGTGAATTTCCCTTATCTTTGATAGAGGACCTCGGACGTTCCCGTATTTTGAGGTCCCTTTATTTCAATTGCCTTAGGAATCAGAGGGTTAAATATCTCGAAAACTATTCAGTTTTCGAATTACAATTCATTTAACAAATTAAAGAGCCTAGAAATTCCCTTCAAATAAAGGTTTTTATTTTTCTTCTACCTTTAAACTTTCACAGGAATTGGCTCTCAAAAATGGGAGATGTCCAATAATTTACGGCCACCTAGACCGATGTAACGGGGCGTTACCTATCTGAAAAAAACTTTCAAAAATGCGATCTCATTCAAAAAAATCCGTAGTTGCATCATTATTAGATTTCTTTAAAATTAATTTTTGAAATGGGTCCATTAATTTATGACCACCCTGCATTTTATAGTTGGTGCATAACTTTTCCAATAAAATTCAGTCTTAACTATTAAAATGTATCTTTATAATAAACTAGTCCAACCCTTAGAGCAGAAGAATACATCATAGACATATACTTTGTCGCAGGAAAACTTTCCCAAAAGGAACTGAAGCAAATAAATTCTTACTCACGAACTAAAACAACGGTATTCCTTTTAAATCGTCCAACTGTCATTCTTCTTTCTTACTTTTCCCGTTACTTTTACCAGTTGAAACGTTTTCGAAAAAGAAGTCAGTAATATCTGCCTTTAAGGCTAGAAGTGGGAGCACGTAGGCATTGTGTCTTTATATCGTGGCGTCAAGTTATTTATTTAGCTGTCTTTGAAAAGTAAAGTAGCATTGTGAGACAATCTTCGTATTTCCCGACAAGATGTCCCGGGTATTCAAAGAAAAAGTTAAAAAAGTGTCCATTTATATTTTCTGGAGAGCAAGTCAGGAAAAAGTGCGGGAAAACTCTCTTCCTCCCACTAAAAGCTTCAACATCTACAAAAAGTCGACGGACATTTGCTTCGTTTCTATGGAACGCTATTTACCGATATTTTTGACGGCTGAGAAATATTTATCTAGCGAAAATAGCAGGAAACTTAAAGGTAAACAAAGGTGAAAATAAACAGAGACTGTAACTTGTACGAAAATGGATTAATTTCTTTTCTTTCCGCAGTTATTTTAAAGCTCAAATGAGCTATTTAAAGTTGCATTAATATCATCTCAATATTATTGATGCAATTTTAGGTAAAATGAATATCAACAATGGTCATTTCAATTCTTCAAGAGGCCAATTATTTTGATCCAATCATATTCGGTTATTAAAAATAAACTTTTGAAGTACAGTTCTTAGAAATAAACATTTTGTTTTGTAAACATAACGCTGAATTTTTAAGATTATGTTGGCCATGAAATTTTACCAAAATATACTAATAAATAGAAATAGCTTTTGAGTTTAATTTAAGGTGTGCCAAAATGAAAAGGAGACTACAGTTATATGTAAAGAAATTTTAATAACGATATTTTAATTACAGTTCATGTGGAAAAATACAACTATGTTTCTTTATTCATTACGATTATTTGTATTTATTTATTATTTATGTTTGTAATTGCTTATTATGTTTGCTGTTCCTATTTTATTATATTTATATTCACATTTGTATTTTGTATTGTATTACTTTTATTGTATTATTTTACTTACATTTTTTTGTATTGTATTGAATTGGAATTTTTCTTCCCGCCGACTCGTCACATGCTTTACACCCTTTAGGTAAGCATGGTCTACTTAAGCAATAAAAAAATTGATTTCATAGATATAAAATTTTCTCTTAATTCAAATAAGATATCTGTTTGTCAAAAAGCATTTATTTCATCGTTTCATAAAACAATTAGAATTCAAAAACTCATAAAATTTTAAAAAGGCAAATAACCTCATAACTTCAAAGATGTACTCAATCAAATTTACTTCCGTTGAACCGGATGAATCTTATACGAAAAGGAAAGTACTTTCAATTGAGAGAGCAAAAATCGCACTCGCTCTCGGAAATCGCCTCCGTGTGATAAGGGCTTCACAAGAAGAATCAAAGCAGAATACTTGATGTTAAATAACAACTCAGAACATTTTACACCTTTCATTAAGAATTTCACAAAGAAATTTCACTGTTTCAGTCGTGTGATTTCCATTGAAAATATAAAATATGTGGTCTATTTTTTACTTATAAAAGTAATAAACAACGTGTTCGAACAACCCTCGATTTCGCAAATGCCTCTGAAAAAAATTAAAAAATATTTTACAAGTATTTGCTTCGACGAAATCAGTCAATTTCAAAATCTCTCATTCACTAACCTATTTAAAATAGAACAAAAATTCCCGTCGGCAAGCCGGAAGGTAAAGGTAGATTCCTTTAGTCCAGAGATATAAGGAAATCAACATTTCGCCCTCTATTTTCATAAGGATTAGAGCTGCAAGAATGAAAGAGGGTGGAAGAAACTGCAAAGGACGAGAAGTTTCCAACAAGAGGTAACATGCATAGGTTGAAAGGTACTTTAAGCTAGGAGGAGAGGAGGCGACGGGAGGGAAAATCACTTTTCAGCTCATAACTTCTAAGGAATTGCAGCTATCGAAAAAGTTTAAATGCAAAAATTGTTCGTTTCGTTATGATAAGGCAATAATTCGTCTAATTTAAATTTTCTTTCTATTTTCAATTGTAATGGAATTACGAGAAAATGAAAATTTCAATTCCCCACCTTTTCCACCCCCTTTGAGCTGGATTGCCCATCTGCGAACTCGGCCGAGATTTTCACTCTCCTCACAGCATATCCCATGCCGGTTAAAATCAAATCAAAAACTCCAGTTATCGTGTTCACAAGATAACATTGAAAAAGCGTTATATATATTTATATATATAAAACTTTTGAACGAAGGGTGGTTTTGGGTTCTAGGGGTCATGATCGGTGAAGATATACCAAAATTTTCTGGAAGTCGTGTCATGAGAATCATTGCAATAGGTAGACTTCCTATAAGGAATATATCTAAAATAAACAGTTTTTCAAAATATAGGTATTTAAATAAACACGCATGCCAGTAAGCATCGCAACACACATAAATGTATAATTTAAGAAAAAACAGCAATAATTTTGAAAAAATCTTGTTAAGAATTAAAAAATGTAGTAACATAAAATTTTTAAATTTTACTATTTGTTTTTCGAATTCTTAGAAATCACTGTAATTTTCTTCATAATGTGAAAATATTAATGTTCTTCCGGTATCTCGAATAAAATATTTCAACTTAATAGCTTAGTTCCAACATTTTCAGCAAATATTTATTTTCCATTTTGAATATCATAACATCACTGCACCCACTTTATTTGCAAATCTCTGATTCCTTACAAGATTGTGGACTTTATAACTTTGTAGATAAAGACAGTATAAAATGCAAATTTATGGACTTTTTAACCTAGTAACTAAATGCAGTACAAAATTTTTTGGAGTGTAGGGGTTTCTGCTTTTTTTTACAAAGAATTTTTTACCAGTTTGAAAGAAAGAACTTAAAATGGCTTTCTTTCTGAAGCAATGCCAACACTCTGCCGATTTAATAAACACGTACTTTTAAGAAATATTTATTTGCTACGAAATATTTTTACGCCTCTGAAGATTTTAAATGATGTGTTTATTTGTACAATAAATTATTTCAAGGAAGAAACAATCTTTCTTTCTTGTTGCCACTATAGCTAAGTAGAGTTGTTTATCAGCCGATTATCAATAATATGTACACTTTAATATCTGATATGGGAATATAATATTCTTCTGTATAAATAAATGAAATTCTGCCAAAGAAACAGAATTTATTAAAACATTCATAACTCCGATTTTAACTGGTAAGTAAATTTATGTGTTTTGGTTACATTTTTATTACTTTTATTAATTATCTTTTAATTTCTATTTTAAAATTAAACTTTAAAAATCCTGTAAATCTAATAAAATTTATAATAAATATTATAGGTACATATCAATCGTTTTAAATGTTAATATTACAAAAACAATTGAATTTTTCTACTGAAAGACTGTGCATTCGAAAAGAAATGAAACACGATAACTAAACAAAAAAATATATAATATTTTTTTCTTAGTTATATTTTTAGAGGTGTATTGACATGATTTCTTGTTTAGCAGAAAATCATTGAAATTTTGTCATAAAGTAAAATTGCAGTTGCATTAACATTTCCAGTAAGGAATGTATTCTCAAGGAGAGTTGCACAATTTTTTTCATAAAATTGCTGTAAGTATGAGAATATACATATTTACCGAAATCAAAAATTCATAGTTACCAAAAGATCAAATTTGAATTAATCAAATCAATCACACTTGAATTCCGTTGAGATCAGATTAATGTACCTTAAATGAAATTCTTGAATGGAAATCAAAGCCTTTTTTCAAACAAAAAATTCATGGCTTACATTTACGATAATTAGCACAACAATTTGAGTATATAAGGTAGAAAGAGATTCGCAACTTTTGCTATGGCTTTTGATTAATTATTTAAATTGTGAAGAAAAATCAATATTATCAAATCCTTTGAGGTAATATTAAATTTGAAATATTTTGCAAATGGGGAAGTATTTAGCTTGCATATACTTGAAAAGAGCAGTTATGATTTTAAGATTTATCAAATATAATCACTCAAGAATTCTTTGACTTCTATTAATCTGGAAATATCAAACACTAATCCACTAGAAGTGAAATCTTCATGAAATCATTATTATAAATACATTTATCAGGTAAACAATTTAAGCATTGCGATAAGCATTTTCATCTTCCCCTGTTATTAAGTTAAACAGGTCATACTCACGATTCTGCTTCAATTATTGGAGCAATTTCCTTCTCCAGTCCTTTCCTTGGCTCTAAATACTTCAAATAATTACCATCATTTGCGTTTCTCTCTGCATTATCTTTAAATTACGTAAATCCTTCTAAGTACTGAGCACACACAGATACTTGATAATTCAGAACTAAGCAAGACCAATGAATGCTTTCTAATTTGTCTTTGCGTGACTATTTTAAGAGAAGGCTGAATAATTTCTGAGAAGCAAATTCTTTCTCAAATACCTACTTTCATCTTAAGTAAAAATCATTGTCAATCAACGAGCGCTATGTGAGTGACATAAACCTTACCTTGTTTAATTTGTTCCAATTATTATTTAATAATCTAGCGAATTTGTTTAAATATGTAACAATTCTTTAAAATCGAGTTCTCTGATTTTGAAATGCGTAGGCTTAAAATAATTTTACCGTATTTAATATTCCATTTACAATTGTCTTAATTTCATCGCATTATTTAAGATCAATTCATTCCAACAAATCCGAAATCCTTAATATTCTTTCACATTTCGGATATTGCATGAATTGCGTTTAAGTCTTTTATTTTTTGTTTCAAATGTAATACCATGTTTATAAAGAATGGAATACAATAACTTCTTTTTAATTTCACTTTGGAAACTAGGCCTTTTTCTGTGTATAACATAAGTTGGAGTTGACAACTTTTGAGGAGAAAACGAAACGTTCCAAAAAGCATAAGTCTACACTTCAAAAAAGCATTAACCTATTATTGTATTCATCACATTACTTTTGAAAGTTCAAAAGTATCGGATATTTTTTTATTTAAACATTAGCAGATTAATGTCCATAACCAATTTGGAAATAAAGAACTCAAAGCTCCGATGAACTTCAAATAGTAGAAAGGGAACACCAAATTAGAGGCTGGGCGTTTTATTAACTTCGAAACAAGGAATACATCTATTTTGATATGCAATAAATAAGAAATCTCTAGTGCAGCCTTTTTAAGAGGATCGCGAAGGTTGTTGGAAACAGGCAACGTAATGGCAATGTAAATTAGTCACAGTACTTTTACTTTGCAAAAAGTACGTAATATGTTTGTTGAGAACTGTGATTAGATGACGACAATATCAGACCCGGTATCTCAATCTGCAAACCAATGTAACAAATCACCGCAAGGGCGTTCGACAGAAGGCAACAGATTTAATGTCAATATCAAACCCGCATACACGATGGATCTTCGATGGAATCGGGTTTCAAACTCGTGATCCTTCGATCCTGAAGTCATGACCTTACCATCAGACCATCATGGCATTTATACGCATTGAGGCCTGGGACAGAAACTATCCAATCAGCAGGTTACTTAAAGTTTACATGTTTAGCAGTAATTAAAATATTTCTGCAACAAAAATAGCAAAAGTTTATAAGTGTACGCTTAAATCCTTTTCTTGTGAATAGAACATATAGACTGCAACTTTGATTAAGTATATATTCTTTGAGACGCGGAAATTAAACACATGAAAACTTCCATCTTGAGATTTGACAAAAGAAAATACCTGTAGAAAGTAGTATACGCAATTGTAATCTATTTTAGATATCTAACTTTGAAAGAGTTTTTTACCATATTCATATAGTTAACCCTTTAAGTCTCTCGCTTGCATCGAATTATCGCATTTTTAGGCTTATAAACTAAAATTTAATCATTAAGTAGCTTTGTAATTTGACACAAAAATTACGTAGAATCCATAAGCATCTCAAGTATTCTATGCCTTCTAAGATGAATGAAAACGATAACCCCTTTCCAAAACAGTCATCTAATTAGATAGGGAGGGGGGTCATCTAATTAGATAGCAAAACAAAAAAAATGCAATCTTTAAGGCGTTAAGTTCTACACATTTCAAAGAAAGTATTTCTCCACGCCAAGATCTTTTGGCGAATTACTTATATTATAATAATTTGTTATCAAAGATGCATATACAATCATAAATTTTGTTAATTGATTCAAAAAATACAACGAAAGAAATATGGCATCATCATCAACGCGTTGAGACTTCACAAAAAAATTCATATGGTATATAAGCAAATTGCAGCGTATTAACGTTTGACAAAGAAACTTGCAAACATTTTACTAATCTATAATAGAAAAGCTCAGAGATGTTCGTAATGCGGGGCGGAATTAAAAATAACCACGCCCGTTTGGTCTGCATCATTATCGAACGAGCAAATCGAATAATTGTATTAGAATATTATCTCAGCTTTCAACAATGAAAGAGAAGCACGTAATTAAACATTTCTTTAAACAATGAAAAAGGTTTGAATTGCGTTGCAAAAATGAAAAGTATTGTTGTAAATTATACAAAAATATTTTAAAAATTTATTGAAATTAGAGAAAATATTGTAGAGCTACTTAATTTATATCATTGAAATCGTAATGTTTTGCAATTTAAGATGCCGTAAAAATGATTTTTTTGAATTGTAATATTTTTGGAATTTATTGAGGAAAAAACGTTAAAATTTTGCTTACTTTTAATTAATTAAAATTATAAGTAAAGGAAGTGCACATTTCCATCCTCCAAAGTTTGTTTGTGCCAAATTTCGTAACTCTAGGTCAAGCGGTCTGCCCAATAGAGCGCCAACGCGCAGACACGTATACATTCTCCTTTGTTATTCGTAGAGATTTGGTCACGCAATTTTTTCTGTTAGTGGATTTTGCTCGTACAGAACGAAAGTAATTTTTAAAAGTAAAGTTAGTAAGAAAACGAAAGTTAGTGTCAGTTGATTCGTTAGTCCTGTTTTTCGTGTTTTTTCTTTCTTTCTTTTTTTTATTTATTTATTTATTAAGCACCAATGTGCATGAGGTTTTGTATTGCATCTTCCGTGAGTAAATCTGTGACAATCAGTTCTGAGATATTGTTGGCGGGCTAAAACCCCGTCTTAGACAGACACAAATCTTCTAATAACCTTAATAATTGTTATTAGATATTGCCTTAGTATGCAAAAGTATTTCTATGAAAGACTATCAATAATTATCACAAAAGTTGCAGTAATTGAAAATATCTGCAATGTCAATAAACAACTTTCAATTTTATTTTCTCACGTTCTCATATGCAAGTCTTATTCCTTTCTCACATTTCTTTTAAACAGACCTTTTGAAACTGTTTGAACTTGTTTTAAACTTAAATTAAAATTCTTCAGTCATGAAAGTCTTCTAAAGAAATAAGAACAGTTTCTAGCGTTAAATCACTGATGCAAAGTATCGATTGTTTTCAAATGTTTCCTTTTTAAACTCTGAGATTAATATCCCGTGGTCGAGAAACTGAAAGTTCGTAACTAACTTTCCTTTTCCAGATAACATATGCATTCCCCACTAAGAGGAAAATACTGCTTCCCGTCATTTCTCATTACTTTTGCGCTTCATTTTTTACCTGAAAAATAAGTTCAGGATTCATTGACAGTTTAAAACAGTGTAAACAATTAATCTTTGAACAACGATGAGTATTTTTAAATTCCAAACTATGTAAGCATTTTGTGTTGAATTTATGTGTTAGAAATACGAATATTTGAATAAATCAGGCTCAACTTTTGGTTCTCGATAGGAATAGAAATTTTTATTGATCTTATTTTCACGCCAAAAATTTAGTTGCGACCCTAAAACAGAAAAAAAATTTTTTTTTTAAAATAAGCATTAGCTAATGGCAAATAAAAGCAAATTTCAATCAAAAATTATTGTTGCAACAAATTTTAGTAAAATCTTTAAAAAGCTTTAATAAAAATTATAAAAGCAGAAGTTATTAAAAAATGAAAGCAAAAGTTGAAAACTAAATACAAAGGTTATTAAAAATCAAATTAAATCAGGGTGATGTGCATTTGAATTCAGTATCAAGTAATTTAGTAAAATAACTGGGTTTCAAATATTTACAATTTGATAAACGTTAAGCGTATTTAATAAAGAAAAAATACTGTGTTCTGTAAATCTGACGTGCGAATTTACAGTATACTGTAAATTCGACTATGTTGCGAATTTGTAGTTACATATTTTGAATATAGAAACTTAAGGCTAAATTTCGAAGTGCCGTTGCATATAAAGAAGAACAGAAGAAAACAGAAAACTAATTATCACTGAATTCGTTTTTTTAGCGAATATATTCTCGAATACAGACATCTACAATTTTAACGAGCCGCGGAAATAACAACTTCAGGTTTTACCAACTATTTTTATTTAATAAAAAAATCGAATTAAAGTTTCAAAAAATATCTCCGAAGTGCACTTTACCACTCTCCAAAGTTTGTTTGTGCCAAATTTCGTAGCTCAATATCCATCGGTCCGTTCTGTAGAGCGCCGACATACACACATACAGACACATATTCTCCTTTGTTATTAGCAGAGTTAGAAATAAAGGTGGTTTCGAAAAAGACTATTAAGAAATAAAGAATCGCGTGACACTGGTTCATTTCTCTGTATGGTTACCAAAACAAACCAATCTAATGATCATAACATCTGGTATTGTTCAGTTATATGCAGAAAATAAATCTCTATTGGTCTCTTCGATTGCTTGTAGCGTTTCGAAATGCCACTAACTAAGTACTTTATCTTACAGCCAATAATAACAGATAGAAAATTAGGAATACGAGATAAAAAAAATATTACATTTGAAGAATTCATTCTAAAACTTTACACAGTATCTTCTTGGTTAAATAACTTTATACAGTCTCTATCTTTATATAGATCTTGTTGGACACATATAATGTGTCTGATAAACATCTTTACACTTTCAGAAAATCATTCAATAAAACTAACAAAGATATACCTACATTTGCGCTCTTTTTCTATTTAATAAATAAACAATCAAAGTTTTGTTAGGGAAGATATTTTTCATATGCTGAATGGCATCAGATCATCGATATTGTCATGCTAGTTTCATTGTGACTTCATCTCAGGAAAAGGAACAAATTTTATGGAATTTAAATCTAAAACGTGCAGATGCAGAGTAAATTTCTGACTGCATAAATCGAAATCTTCAATGCCGACAATTTATGATTGGTGTAACAGATTTATGGCAATTGGAAGAATTTTGCCAAAACGAAATCCGGCACACTTTGCAGAAGTCCTCATAGCGTTGAACAAATAATATGTACGTTGAAATAAATGTTCTAATAGTGAGGAACTTAGATAATTTCTTTATAGAATACAAAAAAACAGCAAACCCATAATATTTCCCTTTGTTTTAATATTTTTTTAATTACATCTTCTGGCATAATGCATTATGCTGCAATCATTACTGCATGTCTATATACAGAAACCTTGAAACATCTATTAAATTTTCAACACTTGATCTAGCAAATACGTAGAGGGTTAATCGAGAGTGAAATTTTGCAAACTTCAATTAATATAGTAGTATGTTGTTATATTATATATAACGATTAAATATGTATGCACCTCATTTAAAACTGCGATATATACTACTACGAACTTTACAAGGAATTAATGAATTTGTAGAAAACTTTTTATTCTGATGTATGTGCATATGCTGGGGTAAAGGTACTGCATACATAAATGCAAAACGAAACTGAAACTGAAAACTGCTAACATCGCGCAAACACAGAAGTTAAACATATTTCCCCCCCAACATTCAGATATATCTATGTCTACCCGACATATGCAGGTTAAGGATAAAAACTTTTAAATATAAACAGGACAGACTTTTCTAGGTGCTCAGAAAGAAAGTATAGAATATTTCCCACTCATCTGGGTAGCCAAGCCATGTGCCGGTATCCTGCTGCAAAATTAGAACTTTAAAATAAAGCTCAATAGACTCAAGAAATACGAGTCGTCTCTTTCTGAAAACTTATTTACTTTTTGACGCTTACACACATCAAACACAAACACTTATATCTATACTACAGAATTATTTACATTTTTAAACTTTATGTAGGACTTGAACGTCCCATGGCTGGCGTTCCGAGAAAAAATTATAACTCAATAAAAAATCACATTTTTTACAGACGTAAAGACGGCTTAATACAATTCTTCTGGACAACTTGCGACACCTACTGAGATTCAGAGTTTAAAAAGTTCCGTTTCACAACAGCATAAAATATGTTCCCTAATGTGTCACAGAGAACACTGAAGATGCAAAAAATTAAGAAACGAGTAAAGCAAAAGTATAAACCAAATAAGCTTTATCAGATGATGCAGCCCAGCACACTGAAGATGCAAATATTAAGAATCGAGTAGAGCAAAAGTATCAACCAAATAAGCATGACCACATTAATCCCAGCACACTGAAGATGCAAAAATAAGAATCGAGTAGAGCAAAAGTATCAACTAAATAAGCATGGCCACATGATTGAACCCAAGTTGGCTAATATCTGTAAAGGATTGTCGAACCCTCATCGCATACAACGTTTATAGAACTTTAAAAAAAAGTATATCGATATGAGAATCAATATACTAAATTTTTTATTCGTAAAAGCCTTCCTCAATCATTAAAACGAAAAAACGGACATTAACAAATGGACAATCTATGGATTAGAACAAAAGTAGATCTTATAGCATATCGTTTGTTGTTTATTGCTGCATCTGTTTTAGTATGATCATTTTGAAACCTTCATGTTAACAATTAAATGTTAGAGTTAAGGCATCGCGCTCAGTCAGTTATCTTTTCAGGAAAAGAAAAGGTAAGAATTGGTATCTTATTTTATTGCTTGAAAAACAATTCTAAAGTTCTAAAAGTTTTCTCGTGACGGTATGCTTTCAATTTGATAGCCTTTGAAATCGCTGGGAGGAACAAGACCTTAAATTTTATTACCTCCTTTATTGACGAAAGGGCTACTACTCGGAATTATACTCCACAGGACAAATATACGATTAAAAATTCAAAAGGCTTGGTAGATTGAAAATCACATTATGCTGTTCTGAAAGGAGATTTTTGAGAAGAAGGTTAACTTGATTTAAAAAGCGATGAGTGTTTACTTTATAAAGTTAAGCAGATAGCAAAGTAAAAATCACGAAACGTCTTTATGAATAGAGAGTCATGAAAAACAGCAAATCAAACCAATGGGATAATGAGAGCATGAAATTCTTGTCTTTTGTCTGAGAATTTTTAATTGTATTCTGTGATGCGGAAAAGAAATAAAAAATTCCAGATATCATTTGAAAGAATAAAAACCCACATAATCATTAAAAATTTAGTAACGGTTTGATATTAAAAAAGAGTTTCTAGTTTAATGCATCTTAAAATTAACAGTTTTTTTTTAATTTTAAAATTCCCAAACTTACAAACTTAAAATTTTATAATATTACGCACATAATTTTTTAATGTTTACTGTAGCTGTATTTTTCAAATAAGTAATGCTCCTCAATTTGAGTAGCAAAAATTTAAACGCATTCTGATTTCTAATTCAGTAAGGATAGATAAAGAAATATGAAGAAATAATAACAAACATAATAATAATAGACACAAAAAATATTAATTTGAAAGCAAAAAGTTACTGCTATGGAAAAAATTGGGAGTATTCTCCGCTCGGCTTTCTCGCTTACTTCGCAACAAGAAAGTTATTGATAACACATAGTCAACAATGGTTTTATCTAGATTTATGTATTCTCACCTTTTCCATTGGCATGAACAAAATCGTTCAAAAATTTGCAAATTTCTCTTTCCACTGATGGTTTCGCACATTTTCTTGTTTTTAGTTTTGAAGCTTTTTGGAGATACCTTCTGCAACTATTAACCACAGGAAACAAATTTTATTGCATCTTATAATTCAAAAAAGTAAAATATCTATGTGATCTTATTTTCGCCATTTTTTTAAAAAGGTTATTTTTGATTCCATCCTAAGGATCTAACGAATAGTGATGTGGCCGAAGGCCGAATATCCACTTTTTTTAAAACATTTCACTTTCGATTGTAAATAAAATATTTCTTAAATTTTAAATTAAAACATCAAAGATTAATAAAACTGATTTATTATTTGAATATTAAAAAATTTAATATCTTGATACATTTTAAAATATCTTTTTCGATAATAAGAAATGAGAAACCTCTTCATTTTTGGATTATTACATAAAAATAAAAGAATAATCATAGCAGAACATGTCAATGACAAACACAGATGAAAATTAAGTGAATAAATTAAAATTATTAGAAGTAAATTGCGATTTTGATAAAGAACTTCTAATAGCTGGGATGGAGTGTCCACTTAATTTGTTAAAAAATGCAGAAAAGTGTCCAATATTTGCAAATTAAAGAGAAAACATCTTTCAGCTCCTGTAAGCACAATACATAGAGAACATTTGAATGGGTGATTGGAAAAAGGGTAAAATTTCACTGGAATGTTATCCTTTTTCCAATCTCCCAATCATTTATTTTCGGAATCTGGTAATGCATAAGAAACCAAACAGAACATACTTTTCCCAGAAAATACTGATAATTTATTGTTCTTTCATCATAATTTAAGGTTCTACAATGATAAATTATATGTAACTTTATTAAATACACCAAATTTACTTAAATTTGAGTAAATGTTAGGAGATTTTTTTATAATAAATCTACTGAAATGTAATTCTGCACAAAATTCTTTGTTAAATATATATATACAACAGCACACTTTTTAAAAAATTATTATCCTGAAATTATTAGGCCGAATATCTGATTAGTATTCGGCTAACCGAATATTCGGCAAAAGGGCCGAATAGGCCGAATACCAAGTTGTTGCCGAATATTCGTTACATCCCTAAATCTATCCACGGTAGCTTGCACACAAATAAATGCACTATTTTCACTACCTAGGGTGGCAACATGCATGTAAATAAACACAAAAAGCATATACAACATTTTTCTTGGACGTGATTGGAAACGCACATGTAAATAAGAGCAACTATCAAAAATTGTATAAGTTTGATAGATTTCATGTGACCAAGTTTAAAGATTTCTCATATTATAATTACCACACATTTTTATAATTAAAAATCAAATTTGAATGATATAATAGTGTACTGTCCGCAGTCCATTTATCAAAACTAGTTAAAAAATGAAATTAACTGGAATTGATTTCAGGCTATCATCAGTCAGTATTAATTTTGGTGGATGCGTGCTTGGATTATGAAAGTGGGTACCATCTAACTCACATAATCATATAAAGATAAACTCCCGCCATTCTTAGACATCCGGGATGAATATTCCCATTCCCTACCCGATTTCGAGTATGGAGGAAAATCAATCAATTTAATTGGTTAGCTCCTTCAAGGCGTAATACGCGTTCTTGTTTAGCATATGGAAGCCGTACTGTTCGATAATAAACGTCAAGACGCAACTGTCTGATTCGTTTTATTAACTAAGTCACATAAACAGAATTAGTTCGATTTAGTCTTTCATCTTCAGTATTATTTTAACATATTCCCAAGTTTGACATGTATTTTGTTCACTACCCTATTTCGAAAAGGATTGAAGTTCGATTTTAATCTTCTACATTCAGTAGTATTGCGAGGAGTCAACCAATGAAATCGTCTGACTTTCCTCCATACTCCAAATCGGGTAGGGAATGTGAATATGCATCCGGGATACTAACACGAGTATTGTGGATCGTTACAAAATAACCATCACCTGCCCAGACGCCAACCCCTACCTGATGAGGTACAGCCCGTCATCAGAAATGTGACCAATATAACCACACTACCATTATTGTATTCTCGAGGCAAGCGAGGACCTGCTTACTTATCCGGCAACTTCCCATCCCCATATCTGAGCTGCCTTCACCTTCATCACCATATTTGAGAAATATGGTAAATATGGAGATGTATACAGATAGACAGACTTCCATAGGCTGATTTAATCTAAAATTTGATTTTTAAAAATCTACAATATTTGTGTATTTACCACATACTAAATCTTATCAGCATCTTATTGTCTCTCTAAGTTTTTGTGTACGTATACAGAAGGACGCCTAGATATGAACCCAAAAGGGTTCTTTCTCAATTGAAGGAAGTCTAAACCCCCAATATTTATCGAAAATGCAAGACTGAAACTTTTAACGATTGTGTTGCTTTCTTTATCTTGACTTCGTATACGAAAAAGCAATAATTCTAATTTTAAACAATTTTGAGTACAAAAAGTGAGTTTTGCTTTAATCCAAACAATTATAGTTCCTCAACCACGAACTACAGTGAGCTGCTTTAAATCTTTTAAATGCCTTACTATGTTTACTACGCTATTAAAACTAACTGACCGACTCTACTTGAAACATGACGTTAGTCTTAATTTACTCGGTAAGATTGTCATTAAGTGAAAAGGACATGCATTCACGCGAATTCTTTCACAAGCGTCTGAAATAGAAAGGTAAACAATAATGAATGTGAACGCTATAATTATATCCCATGGAACACTTCACCTTGTTAATGAATGAATACAAATCAGAATTAAATTAAGACAAACAATCATATCAGTAATAATCATACCTTAAGGATTAAATTCTATCTTATGCATTTAAGCATATAATCCCTGAGATATTCTGTTGATATAAATGTTTGTTGACTCAGAATTAGAAAGTCACGATAAGTAATTGATCCTGAGTGAAAATATCGTTGTCTTATCTTTCCTTACAAAGTAAAGTAGTGTCTATTTCTGGCTTCTTACCAGAACCTGAATTCTGCCGATTTAAGAATCTGCGAAAATATGGAGGCATTTAGTACTCTAAATAATTTTCTTTCAGTTTAATTTTCTGTATTTAATATGATAATGAAATTTGGAGATATTTCGCATTCTGTGTTGTATTCAAGCAAATAAGGTGTTATTATAAGGCGGTATAAATTATTGCTCCTAGACATGCATTGAGTATGCATATTAATAAATATATGCATAATGTATAAGAAGTGCAGAGGTGCAGTGACGACTCGTCCATTGGTAGTGCAGATCTTCAGCACAGTTGAAATTATTTTAAAAACTTGTATTATTGTTTTTTTTATCTTACTTGGTTATTTTTCCTCATTAAAGAGTTCGATGAACAACGCAGATGGAAAAGAAAAAAAGACAGAAAACGAATCAATAAGTAGGAAATATGTAAGTTGGAGCTGCCGCGAAAACAGCCTTCGAAAGATCAAAATTCGTTCACTGCGCAACAACTAAATGATGCTTCCGAAGGCGAAAACTAAAGTTTCCACCAATTGGGATTGGCGGTGGCTCGGTCTGCTCTCGTTGCAATCCAGGTTTGACACACAGCCAACTGTGTGATGCTCCTTTATTTCTTTTCTTTGTTTTCTTTCTCTCTCTCGCTCCCAGGATTGCCTTTCCTCTCTTGATTTGTTTTTCTCCGCTTTTTCTCATTGGCTATTATTTGGTTATGGTTTCGCTTTCACGTTGCCCCAACAGAAACTCATCTGCTTTAATACACATTCGTTTTCGTTTATTAAAAGTCACTCATCGAATAAACATACGTCGATAATTTGCTAAAATACAATTCAGATAACCACAATTAAAAATGTTGGGCTATTTAATTGTATTATCTTGAGACTTTTTTGCAGCATTGATCGTTTCTGAGCTGCCGATCCGCCACTGCTAAAGTGTCTATTGGCTTGAAACAGTCCATCTTGAAATAGGCACCATCTATCCAAAGGAATCAATATATAGTCACGTGATTGACGTCACAGGCATCGCACCAATTTAGTTTTAGACTCGATTGCACATCTTATAGGAAGGAAAAGAAAGTGATTTTATATCACAACCTAAGACAACGAACAATTAAATTTTAATTGTCCAGTTTATCATGCGCTGTGACGTCTCGTGAGGTGGTTAGATTCCTTTCAGTTTGATCGATTCCAAAAAATATAGAATTCGGTTGGTGGTGTTCCTATTGGTTGCTGATGGTCGATGATTTGTTATTATAATTCAAGAATTGCAACAATTATTAAATCATTTTGTCTATTAGTAAGTTAAATGGATGTAACACTTTTTTTATTGAATGATCAATTTTAATTAGTTTCTTGTATGATTGTATGAAATTTAAATTCTGCAATAACGAAACACTATTTTTAGTTAAAATAGCTTTAAAATACATTTTCATAATGAAATTAGTACATTGATTTTCAGTTAGGTACTCTAGCAAAAATATTAACAGTGATTAGATTAAGACAAAAAAAGAAATTCAAAATCTGGAAGTCGCTAAATGACGTTCCAAAATCAGAATAAAATTTATTATTTTAGTTTTCCTAATATATTCTCCATTTTTAAAGCTTTTTAATTCCAAAAGCCGGAAATTTTTTTTCAACTACCCTTCAAATCTAGGACAATTTCATTCAAATGATTGAGTTATTGTGAAAATACAATTTGAAAAATGAAGATTAAGATAAAAAAATTTCGATATTTTAAAGCCACTAAATGGATTTACAAAACCAAAAATATAATTCATTTATTTATTATTCACGATATATTCTCCATTTTTATGCTTTTTAATTCCAGAAATTGGAAACTTTTCAACTACCCCTCAATTGATTTCAAATTTGAGAGAATAAGCGAAGAAAAAATTAAAAGTAATCAAAGAATCTATTCACAGAATTAATGGCTGAACCAAAATGCTTCCGAAAAATGCTTCATTTCCTCATCTCTATAACTGATATAAAATCGCATATCGTTAATCGGTTTCAAAATAAAATATAGCAAGACTTATCCTCTAAAATATTACAGGGGACTCGTTTTCTTTAAAATAAAGGCCAGATATTTTGAACTTGTGATTAGTTTATATAATCAATTAAATATAGAATTTTACTAAAAACTCTTGCACCAGTAATTTCTGTAAATAATATTAGAAAAGGAATCAAAAATATTTAATGTTTTTGGAACAAAAAAAGTAGTTCACAGAAAAAATGTGTGTTAATTTGACGAACATGCTAAAACAACTATGAGCGAGTTGATTTTATTTGTCACACTCCAACGTGATTGAATTCAAGTACAAAAACTGCAAAAGTTTTGATAATTGAAAAAATACCACATTAAAAAAACATATTTACATACAACAATAGCAATTCTAATTATAACAGTACAATTCTTGCTTGAATGGTAAGCGATTTCTAAACCAGACAGAAATTTTTAAAGGTCAAAGAATTAGATACCACTCTTGAGACAATAACACTTCTAGCACCAATTACTGAATAATTATGAATGAAATGGGGACCCTATTAGCACAAGATATTTTGAGATATCTTCAATGTTGCTTCGATATTCTGAATGCTGCCCAACATCGTAAAAATATAGTATAAATATTGTAGATCTTCTTGGGCTAGTAGGGAATGATCAGAGAATATTCAAGTTTAGATTTTAAAATAAAATAAAAGTGTTTAGAATCATGTGAAATTAAGATATCATAATTTAGGAAGAAGGATCAATTAGGTAAAAGACTTACCAACCAAAATCTGTCATCTTTATCTGAAGATGAATGTTATTTTAAAGCCCTAAATCTTAGTGAACAAATCGGAGCATGCAATTCAAAACGTTTGTGGTTGGCTAAGTTGGAAACCTGGCCATGATGAATGTTTCGATCTGGATTATGTGTTGAACTAATTATAAATTAATAACATGCATTCCCTCTCTCGTTAATTTTCTAAATCTATATTATTGTTCTGTAAATGAATTAATTTTCTGTTTATATTAAATTGAAAATTTAAGATTTTCCGTTACTCAGTATTTATATATGTTTTATAAATTACAGTTGGTTCATCTAACTGATACTAGACCTCTGGCGGTAATTCTAGTTTTAATAAAATATTTCAGATTCATCAGATTTAATAATTGTCAATGAAATGGAAATACCTGCATTTTCGAAACCATCTTCATTATTAAATTATTTCTCAGGTCTTCAAATCAACACTATCCATTCCACCATTGGAATTTCTTTAAGAAATTATTGAATTGCTTAAGCAAATGAACTCGAGTGTATATTCCTAAGATCAGATTCTATGATAGAAAATAAATCTGTGTTCATCGCATTTTCCTAGATAGAGGTGTTTGCTCTTCTAATTATAAGCATAAAATCAGTTTCTTAAATTTATCAGAATCATGAAGCTTTTCTCACAAGTCATGATTCCTTCAAATGACTATTGCATTTTAACACGTTAATCGCTACGACTCACTTCTGAAATTCGAACCATCTATCTAATTATATAAGTCCTTCATTGTTATCTCTTAAATACAGTAAAAGAGGGGTCATCTAATTAAATAGTAGGTATGAGTCGTATTTGATCGTCGTGTGAATCGTATTGATTCACGTGGCGATTAACGTGTGAATGAACGTCAATTTTATCTGCATATTTTTTTGATGGATATATCATTATTTACGGTGAAGGAGGGAAGCTTTGGAATGGATTCTGCGCGTGCGTATTGTGAGGCCTCAAATTGCCCTAACGTTGCTTCAAAACGGAAAGTAAATATAACTAAACTCTGCGTATGCGCATGACTAAACTATTTCAATCTCCTTTTCACTTTCTCGTATACGAAATATACAAAGAGAAAATATTATAATCGTCAAAAAATTCGAACTCGAGATTTTGACGAATCTCCACGTTTTAGAAACGTTTCCACGAAATCCACGTTTTCCGAAAACACAAATTTGGAATTATGCCTGTCTGTCCGTCAGTCTGTCTGTGAACACAATAACTCGAAAACTATTAGAGCTACAGGGATGAAATTTGGTATGTGATCTTTACACATAATTTGTAGGTTTCTATCAAATTTGGACAAAATTCGTCTACGGGAAGTTTGTTTATCGATCTGTCCGCGTTCATGTGAACACTATAACTCAAAACCTTAAATACCTAGATGGATAAAATTTGGTACACAGTTTTATCATCAGGAATGTAAGTCCGTATCATATTTTGGGCCAAACCCGTCGAAGTGTTGACTGTACAATTGCATACTTCGGAAGACCATAACTTATAAAAGCAATGACTTAGATAAATGAAATTTCGCATGCAGTCTTGAAACTCTAATTATAGATTTGTCTCCAGTTTTAGTTTTTCGCCATTCTACAACGCAGAAAAAGACGCAAACGCTGGACCTTTTTCCCCACCTGTGTTAGGGAATACCGCACATTTCTGGCGCTCGGTGTATTTTTCCCTCCACCCGTTTTAGGCGTATGCGAGAAAGTTTCGGGAGGCCATTTCCGCTGGTCTCATGAGGGGTCGTCACATGAGCCGCTCGTAATGGAGGCTATAATATGGGGACCACAGTGCCAGATTAATAGTCACGGCGGTCGGGGTCCGCACGTTAAGGTTAGTCGAAGTAATTTCCTTGTGATCCCTTTTTCTCATATCCACGCAAAAGATATAGTCACGTTCAAGAAAATAGCAAGAAGTTTAACGATCAGTATAGAAATTTTTATTCCTTTCGAGTGACTCAACAAGAATAAATATTAAACTTCTATATTCATTTCTATTTTATAACTCATTTTTTATGTCTATTGTATGTCTTTTTATGTCTATTTATTATAGTATTCTAAAATTTACTTTTTGAGATTATGGAGCTATGTTTTTGACTTGGATATGTCGTTATTTCTTTTTTTTCTGGATTAAAATGAGCGGTAAAATGAAGGCGTAAAAAAACTGTGCTCAGGATAATAAATTACCTTATTTAAGGCAACAATCTGAAGTAGAAAATTATAGGACAATATCTGTTTATATCCTTGGCTCATGAATTAGATGGAACAGGAAAGAAAACAACCGCTAGTTCTCGAGAACATAGTGGCTTATATTCTTCGAAATATAGCTGCAGTTGCCTTCTGTTCTTACCGCCAAGAGAAAAACCCTGGACTCCCGACTTCCCTGTGGCGGTCGTTATGGAAACGGGATATTCCATTGCACTTTGGGGGTGAAGGAACGGGCGTCATTTCATTTGGCGCAGATAGAACAGGCGGAAGTCTTATTTCTCTTTGCACTTCGTTCAAGAACGAATTCCTCGCCTAACGGCAGAGCACTTAGGTTGCCAAATGTTTCGGTTGATTTTATATCTGTATCCCTCCTTTCTTCGACTCGCCTATTTGAGGCAACCCTGCTCAGGGTTTTTCACCTGACGGTAGGACAGTATATATCCACTTCCAAATATAGTATTCCGAAACCCACCGCGCTTTTGCGCATGCGCCAGTCGGAGTTATTTTCATCCAAATAGGGGGAAAGTGAAGAATGGGAGGAGAGATGTTTGCATTTTACTTAGCGCAACCTAACAAAGAACTCCGGAAATGTGCTCATCTTACTCATTTTCCGGTGTAAAATCGTCCAAAAGTGATATTCCCGGGATATTAAAACGAACAATATATTGCTGAGTTAGGATACGCCGGTTCTGTCCAACCAAAAAAATTTAACTTATATAGGCTACAAGGGTTTTTTTTCCTTTTTTGTCCTAATTTATTTTATATTAATAACCAACTAACACTAACTTCTTGAGATGACAACTTATATCTTGAAAGTAGCTGCTTTATCTAGAAGTTCCACATAAAATTAACTATATCTTTCTTATGGGGACGGTGTAAAATGTGATTATAATGCATGGCAGAATTGTCATGAAGAGAGCGATTCCTTAAGATTTCTAAATACAGTAAGAAAAGAACTTTGGTCAAAATTAATTTCCCTTTCTGCATCAAAAATAGAAAACATGTGTTGAGTTATTGCATAAGTGAATGTGTGAAGGCTTTGGCATTCTGTAGGAAAATGTATTCTTGCAAAATAAAACGTTGTCGCTCATTGATGTAACATTTCTTGCCACTATATATCTAAGTTTTAGTGATTTCTGAATTATTTCTCTGTTACACAAGCTAACATTATGCTTA
This sequence comes from Araneus ventricosus, assembly GCA_013235015.1. Classification (NCBI taxonomy): domain Eukaryota; kingdom Metazoa; phylum Arthropoda; class Arachnida; order Araneae; family Araneidae; genus Araneus; species Araneus ventricosus. The sequence goes on along the minus strand of BGPR01005251.1, from coordinate 23,496 downwards.
ACTAAACAATATATCATTCAAGGCAATCAATGGATTGTATTCAAGTTATATGAAAATATTTATCTGCTGAGACATTCTCAAAGATAAAATTTTCATTTTATTTCATCGATATTTAATATTCAGGAGTGAAATTCTCAGTTTTTTCCACTGTAAAAGGCCGCTCTCTTTGCTCCAATATAATATTACTGTTTCTTTGGAAACGTTTGATTATTTATGAAGCTCAATGACTTCTTCGACTAATATTTCTTATTTTTATTTAAAGCTTTGTTATTTATCCTTGTCTCTTAGTATTTATAATTTTTCGAAGGTATTTCTATCTATTTCATTCTTCTGAAAGGCTTTTCGTTTTCAATGTATTGTATTTTTAGACTGAAAGTTCCAAAGTTAATTTATATCATCCCTGTTAGCACAAGATATTGCACAATATCCGCACGATGTTGTTCGATATTAATATTGCCGTACAATATCATAAAGATACCATAGCGATATTTTTGGGCTTATAAATGCTAAAAGGAACAGAGGGAAATGAAAGACGATTAGACAACTTTATCTAATAGGAGTGTAATTAAAATGTGAATTTTAAATTTAGAAAAAAATAATATGAAAGTATTTAGTTCAGTTTAAAATTAAAAGTAAATTAAAATTTGTTCATTATTTTCTTAGAAATTTCATTTCAGTGGGTTAACCACAACAAATACCATCAAAAAACATAAAATGTAAACTATAATGCTTATTAACAAATGTGAATTTCGAAAAGGCGTGATCTTGCCATTCCGACTCAATGACGCTAGTCTGAGTTAAGAGTAATTTTATCCTACCGGCTGTCAATGTGTGAAGAAGTTTTCCGATTAAATTATTATTGTACAAATGCTTTTGTTGTTTTGTAAAACAATACCTACAAAAATAATCCGACAAATAACAATTCAAATATCCAAAGTTACGTCTATTTTGTTGAATAAGTTTTGATGTAGAAATATCTTATACAGAATAAATGATAATATCGGAATAATAACAATAATGATATAATACTTATCATAACCTCATGTGTAGTGTTTATCGTAAAGCCAACACTTAAAGTTTATCATAATGCTATATTTTTGTTATGATTAAAATGGACGAACAAACTGGCTGACGGCTCGCTTTGAACAGCTGTTATCCGTTTTCCAAATCATTTTTTCTTTAATGCAGGCTAAGATAAAAGAAAAAAGTTTCCTGATCATTTGAACTGATACAACATCTCCGTTATCTTCTTTTTTTCGCACGTCTCATATTAAGGCCATTCAAGCTTAAATCTGAGTTAATTCAAGCTGTAACATGCGAACTACAGTAGTGGCCAGTGAACACGCACTTACCAAAATTGTGATATTTTTTAGACAGGAGGCTGACACAATCACTTACAAGATGAGGCAGCAGCAAAAACAATAATGCAGTCGTGCCTTCTTATTTTAATCTTTTTCCTTTTTTAATATTAATATATCTTCAACAGAATTATGTGTACAATTTAAATTTAGAGAGCCATGTTCATAAAAAATGTAAGTGGTATGTTTTCATTGGTCACTACTGCATTTAATAAATGCAACCAGGAGAGAATTTTTTAAAAATCTACTATTAAGAAAAGCCTTTAATTCAATAAAATCATGAAGCGCATCTAACAGCGACAGGATACAATCGGAAATCAATAAAAATTCATCAGATATAGTCTCAATGAGTGCATCAGCAATGTAATCTCTCCCAAATATATTTGAAAACTTTAAAAATGATTCGAAATTTTGTTATTTCCGTCGAGGAAAATTTTTGAATAGCATTTTAAGACATTATACTAATTTTCTTCTTCTTTTAATGTACGCAAATTTCGAACGATATTCTTGTCAATTTAGTGTATAAAAATTGATTTTTATCGGGAAGCGTATCGAAAATATTTGAACACTGAAAAACATAATATCCCATTATCTGAAAGTAATTAGTTTTTTAAATAAATAATGTAAATTATACATGGTACAAAATTTCCTGACAATTTTTATGTAAAAATTCCAATTTAATCGTGTTTGCTTTAATAAAATGACAAAAGCCCTAAAGTCCAAAAATGACCCAAAAATGAAAAAGATTTAATATTTTAAGATTTCAAAAGGAATTTCTTCAATGGTATGACAAGTTACACTGAAGCACCTGACTTCGCACATTCCAACTGTGGTGCATTTTTATATACACTAAAACCCCGGGAATACGAACTAATCGGGACTGACCTCTGTTTGGATTCCGGGAAATTGGGATTATCCTGGAAATTCGGTAAAATACTCTTGATATACCAACCATGTATTGACTCTCTTTGAAGGCGTACTGAAAGAGTACGCGACGATTTGCACGGTACAGTGGTAAACAAGTTGAGGGTAATAAGAAGATATCTGAGTTTGTTTCTGCTAATTAAGGTGCTGTATTTTTTCTTGTAAACAAATTCGAATACTTCTTTTAAGTTAGGAATAAACATTAGCTTTGTTTCTGATTCGTAATTGTTATTTTCCCCTCATTTTTCAGTAAAAAATTTTCAGAAAATTAAAAAAAGTTGTTCGGATTATGAGGAATTTCGGATTCCTGGGGTTCGGATTCCCGGGATTCTACTGTAGTACTGAAATAATACTTCGAATACCTAGATAAGCTCATTCTACTATAAAGTTAGCAACAATATAATACTTAGCATTAATGTCACGGAAATTATTAAAGGTAAAAAATAACAAAGGTTTTCTAAATCTCGCTAGCGAAGATATAACATAAGAGATAGCATTATAAAATTGAAATTATGAAAAAAATTTTGAAATTTCATTGAACTCCTTTTTCATCCATACAAAACATGTAAAAATGCAAATCCATTTTTTAAAAAATATATTAAAATAGTTCGAATTATTCTGTTAATAAAATCTTCATTAAGTCAACATACGCCTGCCAATCATTCAATGTTACTGATTGCTAAAATTACAAAATTATGTTACTTTACATGGGTTTTTTGTTCCAGCATCTCACCACATACGCTTGATGAATCAGATTCGGTTCCCCTTCAAATGGGATTTCTGGGACAATTCCAATGTCACAATCCAATTAGCTTCCCATTAAGTCCGCCTATATTACTAGGAACCTGAATAATTCACAAACCTGACGGAAGAGCTTTCCTTCGTAATTTAATATTGAATGAGGCGGGAGATGTTCACCGCAAATACGCAGGCTAGCGACTTGAAAAGTCTTGCAAACTTCTGAATCGGGAAATTTTCCGCATAGACCTTTAAATTCGTTTGTCGTTTCAGGTAGTATTTCTAACGTAATCACGTATATCTCTCGATTAGATTTGGCAACTAGTCTAGATAAAATTGTTTTAGGTTCTGATGATTTAAGGATTCTTTGACACTGATTTTGTCATTTTAAAGAAATTATTGAAACTGGTTAATTATCGTGAAGTAACTTCGTGTCGCACGCCAACACGAAGTTATTAATCTTTAAGCTCAAAAAACAAACTGATATCAATTAATATAAAATAAATGCTATATTAGTCGAAGAATTTTAATTGACTAATTTGAAACCAGTGGATGAGCTTAAATCATGAAACTGTAAATGAAATAAATTTCCTGTTTTTGGCAAGTTCCATTCATTAAGAATATGTAAAAACATAGTATATGTATCCAATTAGAAAAATAATAAGCAAAATAATGAAGAGCATATATTGAATTATAATACCTGTGACTGATTTAAGTTTAAAAATACGATAATCAGATACAGATATGACACACTGGCATGACAATTACGTGGTTAACGAAATTGAAATATGCATAAACAAAATGGTTTCCCAAAATAAAATTAACAGCTTTCTTGGCAACGTGTAGCAAATAATTACATTTAAAAAGTGCGATATCTAAAGACCTAAAATAAACATAAAACTAAACTTTCATCAAAGCTTTTTTTCTAATATTACTATAATTCTTCTAATGATGCAAACGAGTTCGTCAAAACATTTTATAAAAAAACGCCGTTATGAGTCCAGTTTTATAAAAAAAATCAAAATCGTATAAATTAATATACTGCAAAAATTCATCAAGTTCATAAACGTCTTCCATTCATCCTACGCTGTATACGAAAAATTATGGAACATCACCTTCAGTTTTTGTTCCAGCTTCTTATCCCATAAACCTAATGACTGAGATTCAATTTCCCTTCAAATGCGATTTCTGGGAACAATCCCAGTGCCGCAATCCAATTAGTTTCCCATTACGTTCGCCTATATTACGAAGCACTTGAATAATTCACAAACCAGAGGGAAAAGCTTTCCTTTGTAATTTAATACTAAGTGAGGAGGAAGAGGTTCACAGATACGCACGCTGGCGACTTGAAAAGTCTTTGCAAACTTCTGCATCGAGAAACCTTCCCTCACCCAAAGACCTTTAAATTCTTTTGCCGTTTCAGACAGTATTTCTAATTTAATTTACTACAGTCTTTCGGTTTGTTTTACGGGGTTCTGGAGTTAAACTTTATTTGTTTTATGTTTTGTTGATTTGAAAATTAAGTGGGTTTCAGTCTTTGATTTTGTGATTTTAACCGAATTAATTACTTTAAGAGGTTAATTATCATGAAGCGACTTCTCAGTATACTCCCACGCAAAATTATTGCTCTTTTAACTTCAAAGCTTCTGCACGGGTTTGAGAATGCATTCTATAGTAATGGTAGGAAAATTTGGAATAGTTAATTTTACGAAAGGTAAAACGTAACAGAACTCCTGAAAAGAATTTGAAATTCTATAGAATGCATAAGAGTAATATATTCTATAGCATTGGTAGAAGAATATGGAATACTTAATTTTACATCAACACAATGCCTGAGAAGAATTTAAAATTTTGATAAGAAAAAACACTAGGAAAAACTCTCTTTGAGGAAAAACAATCAAAACGAAAAATTTCACTATTTATATGAAATCAATATCTTGCTCTTCCAGGTAACAGGAAATCATGCATTAAATTGCACATTGAACACAAACTCTTATGATAAGTTCTCTTTCTTAACATGGAGACAAAGTCTTACCGTAAAACTAAGTATCAAGTCTGAACATGAAAGTATTTTTTGTTTTGCTTTACTTCAATTTAAAAGTTACGTTATATTTATACGAAAAAATGCATTCTAAAAAATGGTTCCCTTTGGAAACCAAGGACATTTTTTGCTCTTTTGAAAACAGCATTTCTTCAGAATTTGGTTTCTGAAAGGAAAGTTATTGCCTTGAATATATGAGAATTTTTAAAAGCTCTCTGTTCAAGAAGTCATGATTCATTGCCGGATATTTCTTGATGCTGAGTGTTGCCACGAAATAAGCAAAGTTGTCAGTTCTTATTCACACTGCAGAAAATTAAATGCAAAATATAGAAGTGTATTACGTAACGTATATGTGAAAGTACCTTAAAAGTTCGTAATAAGTCAATTCAATAATAATTCAATTTTATTGATCTTGCATCAAGAACAATGGCGGCTTCTCCATTAGGGCTGCAAAGCAGCAGACCCTCCATGAAATTATTTCAAAAGTATGTATTTTATTTTTATTTGCTTAGTTTCTCACTTTAATTAGTGACTTCAATGGTCAACGAAAATGGCCATAAAGTAATACAAAACGTAAAAAGAAAACGGAAAATCAATTAGTAAGTAAGAGAGACACAGGCTGGAGCTGCAAAGAGATTTACCCCCTTACAAAAAGTTTCAAAATTCGTGCACTGAGCAGCGCTGAGCGAAAGGGGGGGAAGCAACCCTTTTTCCCTTTGAATTTACAGGGGCCAGAGCTGCAGTGAGGCCAGCTTGAGGTTGGCGCGGGGACAACTAATTGAGAAAAATGTTCTTTTTTATTTCTTTTTTCCCTCCAACCAAAAGTTAATCTTCGCTTTCTCGTTATTTTTCTTTTCTATTTCTTCCTTGTGTTGTTTACGGATTTAGGTTTAGCTTCATTTTGCCTAGATAGAAACATGTCTGATTATGGAGTCTTCGTTTTCTTTTGCTAGAAGGTCACTTTTCAAAAAAGGGATATGTAGATATTTTTTTTAAATATTATTCAGATGAAAATTTTTATAAGGAGGTATCAATCTCATTATCGTTAGAGGAAAGAAAAAAATTAACGTTGCAGATCTTCAAGACATCATATTTTCACAGCTTCCGCTGAGCGAAAAATTAAATATAAAAATGCAGGTCGCATTAAGCCGGATTAGAACATCGTTCGAAAGTCTTCGTGTAGGAAAACAGAGTGCAGTACTAACGAACATTTTTGCTGCACTGCATGTTTCCGAGCTGACGAGCTGCCACTGATCACGAAGGTCTGGGATGCCCTACTGATGCAGTATCTAGTTCAGAATCCTGGACGCTGCGAGTTCGATTCCTCCGAAGATTCGCTGTGTATTCCAAATTGTAGATTAAATCCACCAAGGACAATTAATGTATAATTACATGCTGAATATCGTCAGAATATTGCGTACAGTCTTCTTCTATGGCGTGGAAATTTGCCGAGATGGAGAATCATCCGCTTCATCTGACCGTGCTTTAAAAATACAAGATTCGTCAAGAAAATTTATAAGATTTCCATATTTTTCTGGTAACACAAAAATCTGATACTGCATATTAACCCTTCGCACTCTTATGTAGAGTCAGACCTGATATTCTAAATGATGCATCTTTTACACATTATTGGTGGATAGCACTTATTATAATAACAAAAACACATAGATTAATTTTTAGGAACTGAAACAAATTAATAACAATATTGTTCGGATTCCTAAAGCGTTAAATCAATCCTTACGATCCCACGTCAGTAATTATGCATCTTATTATCTTTCAGAGTGCAAAGGGTAAATATTACATCGGTCTCATGTTAATAAAGTTAGAATACATATGAATTCATTATCTACATTGTTGAACAATATTTGGATACTTGATATCAAATAGCATTAAGAGAATTTGAATGAGCCAATGGTAAAATCTTACATTGCATGGCACGTTATGTCGTTAGATCAAATATTTCTACGGATAGAATACTAAATGCAGAAGACAGGATAACGCATCTTCTTTCTGATATCATAAATTATAAAAGAATAGTAATACAAATGAATTATGAAATTATCCCTTCCTCATTCACCCCCAAATAACTCTTCTCCTTATGGCAAATTGGTCTTCAACTATCACTTAAATCGCTTACAGAACATATTAGAAACTTTTAAAATGGCTGTAATACGAGTACAATACTTATTTACAAAAGAGAATAAAACAATCGCTTGCGACTCAGAGGATTGATCATGTGCATTAATCTTTAATGGCAATTCACCGACTTGATTTATACAATGTAATGTTGTTCACAATAAAAAAATGATTTATTCATTACATTAACATCTGGATTTGAAGCCATTCGATAACTGCTAGGACTGTCCTCTTAATTTTAAACCGTGTTTAGAAACGAGCATAATACCTCAACTGGTATCTTCCACATCACACCAAAGAGACCATTATGTCTGCAGAGAGAAATTTACATACAGGGTTCCTACTTAAATAAGGGCCCCCCCCTCCTTTCATTTCAGAACGACAGCAGCTTTAGTCAAGAAAGTAGTGTCTAGGTATAGCAAACCGTCTATGCGCTATGCGATGAGACAACTTAGAACGCCACCTAGTGGCAAACTTCGGAGTTAGAGTTCCTATCTCGAAAACGGTACAAAATATCGGGAAAATGTAAATTACAAAGTTGTAGAGCGTTAACGATTTAGTACAAAAAAGACACCTTGTACACATTAATACGAAGAACGGAACGCTTAAAATGCACATTTGTTTGTTCACATTTTCCAAAATTGTGACATCACATAACAAGAACAAAAGGATAGAAGGTTATTTTTCGGAAGAAAATAACCACATTATACTTTTCCTGTGCGAATAACTCAAACAGCAGGTGTATGGACCTTTCCGACAACATTACAGAACTTTCGATGACGTATTACTGTTATATGCTAAAACGTGTGCGAAGTGAAATTCAAACAATGGTTCAAATCTGTATTGTAGATTACGGAGAGTACTTTGAACACCGGGAATAAAGGTATCTTTTGTGATAACTAATTGTTTTTTCTCTTTGTAACCCGTTTTGTGACGTCACAGTTATGGAAATCGAGAACAATAAAATGTGCATTTTAAGCGTTCCGTTCTTCGTATTAATGTGTACAAGGTATCTTTTTGTACTAAATCGATAACTCCCTACAACTTTGTAAATGACATTTATAATCTATTTTGTACCGTTTTCGAGATAGGAACGCTAACTCCGAAGTTTGCCTCCAGGCGGCGTTGTAAGTTGTCTCATCGCATAGCGCATAGACGTTTTATTGTACCTACACTACTTTCATGACTAAAGCTGCCGCCGTTTTGAAGTTAAAAGGGGTTGCTCTTATTTAAGTGAGAGCCCTGCATATGGTGGATTTTCAATAATATTACCGTGACTAAAGAAATCCTCACAATAATCTGCCGAAGTGCGATTTCGACTCCTAATGCGCATTATGCGTGATGATAACTAACACTTTGTAGAGGAGTACAATTGAGGATATAGACAGACCACTACTGAATAATTGTTTTAAAACTCATGAATCGTTTTGAACTGAATTCTCTTCACGTTTGAAACGAAGTCAGTTTAAAACGAAATGCATTTAATCATTTTGATGCAAGAAACAATGTATTTACAAAGTCTTCACGTAATTGTTTTTACTCTCGCTATCTATGCCATTTATATTTTTCTTGTATCTGCCATGTCTATGTATTCACTTATAATAATAAATAAAATAAAAATATAAATTGATTTTTAATTATATAATAAAAATATAAATTGATTTTTAATTATATAATAAAAATATAAATTGATTTTTAATTATATAATAAAAATATAAATTCATTTTCATTACATGTGCTTCTTTGATTGATTGGCTGGTTGTTGACGTTTATTACCTCAAAAGCCAGCCTGGCTATGCTGAATATATGCTTTCTTAAAAAAATAATTAAGCTCCCCTATATACTTCCAAACCAAAAAGGAGTCTTGCGGCTCTAAAACCGGAGATGTAAAAGGTATAAGTGTTAGCAGAAGAGGGTTCCGAACCTACGTTTTTCGAATCCTAAGTCAGTTATTACGATATCTTATCCATTTTTGGGAACGCAATTAAAGATTTTTTCATCAGATATTGAGATTATTATTTTAATTTATAAGCATACATCTTTATCAGTTTCCATACTTCAGATAAAACAGTATTATATATTTAGGCGGTTGCATTATATATTTTCTATTTTAAAATGACACGTTCAAGAAGTTTTTGAAAAATCACATTAGGAAAAGAAAATCTATTTATCAAAATTGTTCCGTTTTCGAGATAGGAACGCTAATTCCGAAGTTTGCCACCAGGTGGCATTGTAAGTTGTCTCATCGCATAGCGCATAGACGTTTTACTATACCTACATTACTTTGAACTCATTCTATTTATCAAAATTGTTCCCAATGCAATCACATGATTGTGAAATAACATATCGTAGGTAATGTTTATTATGAACTCCAAAAGTAGATTATGCTCTTTCAGTTCTCTGTATGCCACACAAAACTAAACTTACCATACAAAAATCTATAGGTTAAACAAGAATTTCGCATTACTAATATAATAGCCCAGATCTGTCTCTCGGTAACGCTCTGACGTCACCAACAATAAAACACAGCACTGCGAGGCTTTAAACAGCATTATTTCATTGTTAGAGAACCTAACTTCCAGTAATTTTAAATTCAAAAGAGTAATTGTAGTTTTAATTTCAAATTTAATAGCCCTAAAATAGTGAAATAAAATTTGCCATCGATTGATATAAAATTTATCTCGCTATGATCAATAGTTCCTGAGAAATTTTAAATTATATTAATTATATATTTTAAATTAATTTCCGTTTTTCAATAGAAAACAGTAAATTACGTCAGTGGTATATCATGCACGTGATATAGTTTGGACGCCACGATGCATCTCATTATTTATTGCAATCGTGGTGATATAATTTCATAATATTTTTTGTCAACGTTTGACAAGTAGAGAAGAGCTCTGTTTTGATTAGAATTTCGAAAAAGAATTCCTTTGAAATTTTAACTTTTAACTTACGTTTGACAAACTGAGAATTTCATGGTTATTGAATTATAATAAAATTGTTAAACAACGAAAAATACTTCACACGGAATGTTGTTAACAAGACGTTCTTTGAATAAAGAAATATTTAAATAATATGTAAATATAAAAAATATTTCCTGTCATAAAAACATATATTTATTTCATTTGTTTTCAATCAATTTTAAACATTTCTCTCGCATATATATCTATTTAAACACTTCAAAATTGACGGGAAATCTCTCGAATGAAGAGGCAATTTGCCCCGTCATACCATGACGGGTGATTTTCTAGTTAATAGTATAATAAACCGAAAATCTTTAAAAGTCAAAATATTGAAACCAAGATATCATATTAAAGTGAAGACTTGTGACGTGTATGTGAAATGGAATATGAATGCCATTACTGCGTTTCTCACAAACAACCTACTCATAAACATTAGAGTCATTGCATACCCATTAACTTTTCTACTTGTAACACAGATGGAATCAACATTCATATTTAGTTTCGAGTTAACTAAGTAAACGTTATTAATGTTTCTGTTTGTAGCGGCTGCGAAAGGATACCTGGCGCCACTAAGCAAAGAAAAATTCATGCTCCCTTATCAATGCTTGCTCACATATTTGCACGAATAACGAAACATAACTCAACCGAATATAAAGAAATTTAATACTAAAAAATGCTGATTTTTAACTAACAAACCAGTACTTTTGGATTAAAAAAAGGCAAGAAATTCAATAATTTTAGTGAACTTGTGCTTTAAGCTACAATAATGCATTAACTTAATAAGATCTTAACAATTATAGTTAAGTACATGCTGCTGTTGAATATTTATTAAGAAGAAACAATTTCTCGTGCAATTGAGAATGTTTGAATTAAAGTGTCCCAGTCTCAAGATTACCTGCAATTTCGAGTTCAATAGTTATTATTGTGAGATCGGTCAACCTCCCTTCAGCCATGGTCAATCAAGTGTATGCTTTCATCAATATAAATTTTGAAAAAGTTTCGTCTGACAAACAAATGCCCCATTGTTTTGGCTTCCTTAAATGGTCGTGTAGGGTTACCTATTGATAAAACTGGCCAGTCTATTTGCATTTACCGCCAAACTGACGGCTTTGTTATCACATTCTAAAAGTTTGAATGGGTTTTTTAATAGATTTTTGGACATAGCCAAATGTACATAAAAATGAATAATCAGTATCTAAAAAGCAAACAACAGAATTTCTAAATCGATAATTTGTTCGAAACAATTTGACGATTATGTTGAGCTGTTTAAAACTGCTTCAAGACAGGTTATAACAATATATTAAAGCAATCTGATTTCCTTTGCATTTTGAAAGACCCATAAACTTTTCTCTAAAACAAATATATCTTTGGAAGAAGATAAAAACTACTAAAATACACAAATTTAATAAATCAACACTACTTTTGAAATAGTAATTTATTCGTTTTTGTAATGAAAAATTAGAAACGAAGTATGAAATTAATGCATAATATATGAAAAGAATTATCCAAGAGAAAGTAATGTTGATTTTCAAACAAAAACAAGAGAAATATATAATATTTTCTCTCTCATTAGTTGTTATTCAATAATCATCTTTACTCTCTCTTAGATAAATATTTCATAAACTATGCATTCATTTTACTCTTCAATACGGCTGTACTGAAAATATAAATTATTATAATTAATGCCGGTATACAATAGAAACCGAAGGGGGGAAAACCCTCTTTCTTGTTTTTGTCTTTGGTGTACTCCACTGCACCAATCTTGAATGTACCACTAGCATATAGTTCAAAAGAAAACAGTTTAACAACACTTATTTACAGTAACATTTTAAATAAAGTATAAGTAATCCGTAACTTTATTGTTTGTTTGAACTAATTTTCTCACTATCAAAAGTTTTAAAACATATATTTTTAAGTTTTTAAAATATCTTTTGAAATTCTGGAACAAATAACAATTTTACTAAATTTTTTAAAATTTTTCGTTCATTTTACGTTATGTGAAGTAAAAAATATAATCTTTTGAAAAAAGTTTTGATAACTTTTAAAATGTGTTGATAATTTTTTTAACATTAGGTTAGAAAACAACTATTAGGCAATCGATTGCGGTCTTTTTAAACTGGGTTATGTTTTTCACAAGAACAATTATTACATTTTTCCACTCATACTCTAGCTATGCTCGATGAATTTATGCCCATGTGTAAATAAAATTTAATAAAAATGTAAATTATGTTCATAAAACAATATATAATTGCTTACACACAAAGGAGAATTCATTTGGAAAATTTTAATGAAAGGTTTCACGTTAAAATAACCTTCCAGCTTTTCGTTCCTTACTAACGTTAAAACTTTTGACTAAAGCTAGACTATCAATGTCGTTTCGCTATCCCAAACCTCAGACGTACGACTTTACTTGATATTGGGCAAAGTAGTTTAAGTAATTTTGTTCAAGAGCATTACTTTGATATCTATCAGCGAAATAATAAGTAGTGTACTTTCCTGCATATTTAAAGTTATAATGCATTTTCATTTTACGGTCACACTAATAACAAGTAATTCTAACCAAACTATAATACATGATAAAATGCAAATTGAAACTGAAATTTCATGAAACTGAAAAACATGAAATTTTGGCGAACCAAAAACAGGTGGTACAAATACTTATATTTCCATTTAAATCTTGAGAAAGGTAGAAAAAAGGAAACATGAGTATAACTTCTACTGAACATCTCTGATTTATAGAAAAAAAAAGAATATCTCTCGAATCATTTCTCGATTTGATACTATTTTAAAAAGAGACATTTAATATTACTAATAGGATCTTTCTGCTGGGAAGGTAGTCTACAGGTATGTTTTTTATTATTAAAATACATATTTAACTTCATAAATGAATCGTTAAAATTTTAATCTCGACGAAAAAACTATAAAACATTTCAATATCCATTATCTCTTAGTTATTTTTATTTTAAACTTGTTTTAGAAACTTCAGTGAAGTAATTTTATTTCTGTTTATATTACTTAATTATAAGCAATGTGTTTGAATCTAATTTTCAATAAATTTAAACGAACGAATAGCTCTTTAAGGCTGACTTTCTTATTTGGAAAATGCTTGCAAAAATTCAGATTTTACAAATATATCGAAACAATATAATTATTATAATTAATAAGCATTTAAATTGCTTGTCTTTGTAAGCATTAAATTAATCGGATGCCACATTTTCATATTATCGTTTCCATATCATTTTATAATTTTCGCACAATAATCATATAAATTGTATAATATTTAAACAATTACATATATAAAAAGTGCATTTAAATTATAGTCAATTACTCGAATTTCCAAGAAGCGTTAAGTTTTTCACAACTTATTTTCAATCATTCGTAATATGCATATAAACACTTGATGGTATAGGAAATCATACTTAAACTTATTTATGGAGATCTTTATGAAATAATATATATTCCATTCTTTTTTAGAAATACCACCTTTTTATTTTAGTTTATCAGCAAAATTACTGTGGCCAAATATTTTGAGACAATCTAAATCCTCCTAATAAATTTCCTAATAACTTAAAATTATTGCTTTTTTCAGAAAATAGTGTTAAGCTTGTCAAAAAAATTAACCAAATCAACTGATTGATTATACAGTGGAAGTTACACGAAATTGTGTTAAAATGCTTTCATCAAATATTTCACTCATCATATAACACATTTATAAGCCTTACTTTCTCTCTTGCTTGTTACTTCATAAAACTTTCAAGAGTATAAAACCGGATGAATACGTAAACCCAAACGTATAAGCATATGACTATTCTGCCTATGTGCAAGAAAGTTACAATTCTCATGTATTTGAAATATTTGAAAGTAAATACGATTTCTTTCAATATCCATGAAATTTATGAAGACTATATTATAATGTACAACTGATAAAATTTCCTCAATAGTTGCAATTATTTTATTTTGATTAAAAACACACAAACGAAATCCTGTTTCGAAAATGTTGATTAAATTTCAAAATTCCAACAATTACAGTCAAACCTCCTATAGCTCAGAATTCTGACAACACGATTTTCAGATAGCAAAATTTAACATACTTTAGATTGTGTTAAAGGCATTTGTTTCTCTTAGCATTGCCTGGATACAACATAGATCGAATTAACCGTGTTATTAAAGGATTCAATTTATAAATACCATATATAATGTGAAACTTTAAAAACCTTAAAAACAGTCAATCAACTTACCATTCTGAAGAGATTCATTTCTTTTAAATCTTTCCAGGCAATCTTCTGATGATGCATGAATGAAGGGATCATCAGGTCCAAGTTGAATTAAGTTTTGTCCATTGTGCAGCATATTTGCGAACGAGTTTTTCAGTGTGTCACGTGATCTTTGAATGGACTTTTGATATAGCTGTATAGCAGCCGAAAATAAAAGTTTTCGGGCGATGAGTTTTTTATATTTTGTATCGAAATATTTTTTTCTAAAATTTGAAAAATTGTTTCCGATTTTATTAGTTCGGATTATTAAACCAAATACAACTTCTCGGTCAAACAACAAAGAAGTTAATTTTTGCGTTGATGAAAGTAGCGGAACTATAACGGAATAACGAAAATTATCATAGTTCGTTCTTGAACACCTATGCAAATTCAGCCTATTAAATTTCCACGTCACTATAAGAGTTTATTGATTTTTACCAATACCTTTAAAATCAAGATAAGAGTTTTAATCTCTTTACTAGAGAAAATTATAAAGGCAGTCTTTTGTGTTTCAAATATTTTATCTTGGTATCATCAATTACTTAATAGCATAGTAAACTTTCCTCCTGTTGTGATGTAATTTGTTTCAAAAACATTTTCATCTCTTTGTATTATATTGCTCTTTTATCCTTCAAAACTGAATATATAGAGATATTTTAATCCTTTTAAAAGAAATCAATAAAATCCAAACACCTCTGAAACTTTTGAATTCTGTGCACTTTTCATTGATCAAAATTTTCTCTAACTTTGTATTAAATTGATTTCTTTCAGAGTGGAACGTCTTAAAATTACATTCAGAACATCCAGATTTTAACAAATTAAAAATGAATCGATTTTGCTTATCTTAGTGCAAACTATGTTGTAAAATTCTAATATAGCTATGACAGGAAAAACTTTCAAACGAAACTCAAAATAAAACTTTTCCATTTGCAAAATGAAACTTTTCCAATAAGTTCTTTTCAGAACTTTTCTTCGTCAATAAAACTAAGAACAGGTTTACGTTTCACACGAAAAAAACTGTCAATCAAGTATTTCTTCAACTAGTTTCTTTCCACACTTGAGCAAAGTTCTGCTACCATCCAAAACACACTCACCGTCCTCTTACATCTGTTGCTCCGGCGGATGCTTTTAGGATGCTGTTAGGACGTTGTTAGGACGCAACTAGCGCAGGTGATGCTGCTCCTAGCGAATGATTCCTCGTTGCCGGTTGGCGCGCTTTTTCACAAAATGCCGCGAATCATGTGGGAGGAAAAGAAGCGAGAGCGCGTGCGCCATTGTTTTGTACTCTTCTGTTACTTTTCATTAGGAAGCCAGCTCAAGTGGAAAGCGTCGTGGGAGTTATACAAATTGGTTTGAGAGGTGGAGATAATACCGGTGAGGATTTCCACTCTGAGATAAGATTGTTATTGATGATAAGTTTGAGCAACAGGTGAACGAATGATCTTCAGAAGTCGGCATGTATTCAGAGCACAATATGTTTGAAGTAGTAAAATAATATCATTAGGATGTACGCATCTTGAATGAAAAAAAAATTGTACATAATGCAAAATCTTGGAAAGCGTACAATCTAATATATTTTCAAAATTCAAACTTCTTTGAGAGATGTTTTTGTGAATTAAAAGGCTTCAGTTCACTCTTCTGTTAAGAATGCAGAGCAATTTATTTTAGTTTTATTCATTGATTTCAGTGCTATGCGTGATCTATCTATGCCTTGAATTAAAACTTCCTGACTTCTTTTAAATAGGCCATATTATATATAATGATGACTCAAACTTTTAAAACAGCATGCATAATTCTTATCAAATCTTAAAATAGAATGGCATTTGAGAGTACAACACCACATCAAAGATTTATTTTAAAGTTGTAGGGTTAAATTCTAAACTCATATTTATGACCCAAAAAATATTAAATAGTTTTAAAACATTGACACTTACCGTATTTTGTATCATTTATTAAATCGCTATTGATATGAAAGCCCTAATTTCATTTCTCATATTCAAGTTTCGGCAACTTAAAATGTACATGACACAAATTTGTGAACTAGTTTTAATCTCAACTATATTTTTAAAATGGAATAATTGTTTCGAAACTCTACTCAAAAAATTTGCTACAAACTTTCAACTAGCTAGGATGATGGCGAATTTCAATGGCGTTGATAATGATAAGACATTTTAAAATCTGAGATGGAAAAATAAACTCAAAAGAAACAGATTAATTAATATGTTTTTGATAATCCATTCTTAACTGATTAAAAAAGTAATTGCTCTACTTATACTAGAAACGATATTCCGTATTTCATTGTTAACCATGGTTAAATATATTTCAGGGATATTTTTTTAATATTTTTCATTTCATATTTTAAGTTCAGTGTTAATGTCATCGCTGTTCAAAAGTTCAACATTTTTATACATTTGCAGTTCATAATTTTCAAATGGGTGTAAATCTTTCCAAATATTAGACAATTAAATATTTAATTAAATTTTCTTAAAATAAAAAAGGCGGAATACAAAGAATTTTGAAGGATTTTTTGGAGATTAATTTTCATGAATAATATTATTGAGATAGAATATTCGCAAACATCATTAAATGCAATATTCATGAGTAATACCACAGTCAGTAGAATTAACAAGAAATATCATATATAAGATTTCAAGCTAATTTTAATGTAAAAATGAAAAAATATATTTAACTTTCAGATTAAAGGATGATGATATTTTAAAATACCCTTTAAAAATGGAAGTTCTAGTGGAGAAGCATGAGGATAGTTTCCCAATTTTCAAGCCATTGAAAAATAAGATGTATGATCTCAACCGCACGTGGGGTTACTTATTCGTGCCTTCATTCATTAGCATTAAATCCAGCCATAACATGTGGGAGATTGAAAGGTTACTAGAACTATCTATAGGGTGATTAGCGGATAAGCGGATTAATTCCATTTCAAGGCAGGGAGTGAAATTCTAATAGTTTAGTGGCTGCGACCAATCCGAGCTGAGAGGGAAAAATTCTACTAAAGTAGTATTGCAACTTCTGAAAAGATTATTTGATGATGATTTTTGATTCATTATCGTAACACGAAATACAAAATTGAAGAATAAAATGAACACGAGGCGATGTTGAGAGCCTACCAGTAGCCTAATGGGTTATGGTATGGCATGACTGAGGACGATGAATGAGTGATAGAAGGTTGGGGGATATATCCTCTGTTTGTATTTCCGTGTTCTCAAACCAGTTATTTCAAAAACTGGTAGACATTTGTACTGACTTACTTGTTGTAGTCGGGCTGTCTACTGGAGGTTTTCCGGGTTTTCCACCACGCGAAAACAAATGTGAACCAATTTCCCCTGAAAGTTCTCTGGGAGTGCAACCTACTGCCATATATTGGAACTAAGTCTGATTTCTACCTGAGATGATACCTAGTATTCTAAAGTTGCTTTGACCAACAAAGTCCTTAACTCCCGGACTTGACTAGATTTGTTAGACCGAATGGGATTAGAGCCGCTATCAGGTGATGATAAAATACAATAAAAATTCTAACTATATTCATATAAACTTTTGATAAACAATTACCAATGAATTTTGTGAAGTGATTTAACACAGTGTTTTAAAGCAAATAATAAATCTTAAATAATGGCACTTTATATCTACCTGCCATTTACTGAGCAGAATAAAATTTATGACTGATTTAATTTATCATGCTTAGGATAAACTAAATTTATCTCGAAGTTTATACAAGACAAAAACTGAATTCATTTCCATATCTTCCATTCATAATATCAACCAGAAAATTAAAAACTTACGGTTTCATATTGTAATCTGATGGAAAAAAAGTGCTGAATAAATGAAAAAATATCATTTATCTATTTATGAAATTTGCTGTATAATAAATCGCCGGAGGGAGTTGTCCTTAGTGCTTTGGATAAATGCCACCAAGTCGTCTGTTAAATCAGCACGCAAGATGAAAAACTAAAACCGACTCTTTTTTCGTAATTGAAACTCGGTTTCATAGAAATTTAATCCGATAAAATAAATCGCAGAGAAGATTTTTTATTATCAGAAATTTTCATACAATTTCATAAATCGTAGAAATAGTATATCGATCTTACCAGTGCATTTGTTAATTGATTTAATACTTCAACCAATTTCATTTAATACCTCATAGCTCTAATACCAAAAATAATCTAAATTGTTAATAGACTAGGCTAATTCTAAAAAATTGTTTGATCACTTTGCATAAATTTTATCAAATGTTTTTATACATGTTACAAATTTATGAAAGAAATTCACAAAATTATGTTTATTTTTGTAACGTTTTTCAATTCTGATCTGGTTCATCTTTTGCCAACTTTCTCTGATGTAGATTAGTGCTTTCCTACCTTTGAGGCACGAAACAAATGAAATAAAATGATTAAAATCGGACGTAAAGGTATAAAAAACATTTAGAAGAATTAACATTTAAAATCAGAATAAGAAGGTACATTCTGTAATACAATAAAATGCATATCCATAAAATATCTTTTTCTGATGATGGATATTGCGCAAAACTTATTACAGATCTACAATTTTCCTGTAAGGACCACATACCAAAATCCATTCATCTAGTTCGTTATGCTGCTTTTTTGAATTACTGTGTTCTCATATACAAAGTAAGTCACACGCAAAGAAAATTCCAGAAATTTTCCTTTTTCCACCTGAGAGAAGTTTAAAAAAACAGAAGTTCACCGAAATTTCACGATTGAATTTTTTGCTTACTTCGCCATTTTCTCAATTCTTTGCGATTGAAACCCTACTATTCTTTCTCATAGTATACTTCCTATGCCAGAAGATAAAAAGTTACTTTAAATGAAACAGTAACTTTTCCTAAATATTTTGTGGCAAAAATTTTATTTTATTCGAATATTAAGGGATTATTTTCAGCATCGTTGAGAATTGCCTGTTCAAGTGAGGGATCAAACTCGTGAATAAATCTCAAGAATAGTTTAATGATTATGGCAATGTTGCTTGAAGTTAAATCCAACTTTTAAGCTTTTAAGAGGCGTAGATGAGAATAATGGGTAGAAAGTTTAAAAGTCAGAATAGATTTGAGAATCCAGCTTAATTTTCTCCAGGAACTACACTTCGGATATCTCAGAACTCCTCTTTTGACTACAGTTTCTTTATAAGTTAATGCAATTATAGAAAGCGGGCCACTGAATTAAAGTATGGAGATACGTGTAACTACAATAGTTACATTCGAGGAAGTTTCCTGCAAAATATCAAGAAAAATATTTCGCTCAGATGAGATGTTTAAGAGAGATTGGAAGAGTATTTGGAGTGAGAAAGTGTGTAAGAATTATTGTGCAATCATTAAAAGAGTTAACTTTCTTAATAAAATTATAGAAAACTATATAAAGTAATCAAGTATCAGCGTGTTATTTTGATGTAACTATCGAATTTGTACTTAATTTCAAAATTTTCGACAAATGTTTTATCATTGTTTGGTTTATTGTGGTTTGATAGTGCAAAAGCTATATTCAGCTAAACCAAAGTGAATTCGTTTTAAGTTTTAGTATTTCAGCAAGCGTTTGAGCCGTATTTTTTCATGTTCATTTCAAAAGCAGATAATTCATGTTTATGTTTATGATTTCTTAAAGCAGATAATTCATGTTTATGTTTATAATTTCATAAACTACCATGGATAAAATGTTCTTAAGATTTCAGAGACTTCATTAAAGGAAATAATGGTCCAATTTTTCACTTTAAAAGCTAATTTTTAAGGTTTTCAAGCCATTATATAAAAATAACTGAACGCTTAGAGCAGTGGCGGCACGTCCATAAGAGCTGCAGAGCTGCAATCCCCCCCCCCCCGAAATTATTTTAAAAGATTGAATTTTCGTTTTTATTCTAATTGGCTTACTTTTCCACTTTGAGAATTCAGTGATCAACGACAATGGCAAAAAGTAATAAAAAATGTAAAAAGAAGACGGAAAATCAATCAAGAATTAAAGAGAGGGACAGACCAGAGCTGCATCAAGTTTTGCTCCTCCTATATGCCGATCCGATATTAACACAAAGAGCAACGCGAAGCGGGAGAAAAGCAACCCTTTCTCCGCTTGAAATTGCATTCATTTGAGCTGCATTTTTTTCAGCTCTCATTTGGCGCGACTTCCTCATTTGGCACTTTTTCGCCTTTTCTCAGTAGTTCAGTCGTTTTTTTCTCAATCCAATTCTGCAGGAGTTGTAATTTTTTGCTTCTTTATGTTTTTTGGGAGCTGATTACGATTCTGGTTTGCAACCAATAATTTTTGTTTGAATTTTAGTTATAGCCAAAAAACATTAAAAAAACATTTTCTCCAGTGTTTTTTTTTTTTTTTTTGCTTATAACTTAAAAACTATCAATTTTTAGTATATCATCATTATATCTCATAATAATCAGCACAAAATTTCCTACAACTTAGGTCTATAAAACTTTTGCAGCACTGCTTCTTTCTGAGCTGACGATCCGCCACTGGCTTAGAAGGTTAAATCACAGAAATGGACGAGCATGAAAATCGAAATCATTTTGAGGCAGGGAGGAGTTGTTTTTATATACTTTCTTCTAACTAGACTTGTTTCATGTTTGTCAAGATGGAATTTTAGAATCAATTTTCACTCCCTTCCTGATGTGCTGATATTTGGAACATCTGTGTGTTCTCAATGTCATTACACTATTTAAATTTTTCCAGAACATAAATATCAGTTAATCGCTTCATTTAATTAAATTTTGATTTCGTGCGCGTGGCACCATCTGGTAATGAATTTGAGTAAAAATTGATTTCAACATTCCATAATATTTATAATAATGAATTATAAATTAAAGAATAAAAAATTCTATATTTTAGTGCACTAATGAAACTGAGTTTTTAAAAACTGGTTTTATCTAATTTATTGCAAACTTCCAGTTCAGAATGGAAAACTCGAGGTCATAAATAACATTTGAATTTAAAAACGAAATTGCTTAATGAAAATTCACTGATTACATTATAAATTAATCTTCTTAATTTATACCCTATCATCATTTTATTCCATTTTAGAGATTTCTGCCATTGGAGCCATTTTGAAACTAAATCTACAAAACCAGTCGATAACCAGTAGTAAATAAGGGGGTTATTTAGTGTGATATATATAACTAGCAGTGCGCGCACGGCGTTGCCCGTGGAATCAGGACTTCAACAAAATGAAAAAAAAACGCCCACAATGACATGAAAAAGTTTTGAAAACAAAATCAAAACAAAAGATACACATTATTGATTTTCCATCTTATTTTTATATTAAAAAATAACAACGTGAAAATTATTATACTGCAATCAAAATATGCGAGGTGAATAAATAAGTTAAGATACTGCCGAAAATAATAATCAGTCATTCAATTCAAGGTTATGACGTCACCTCCTCTTCATTCAATCAAATAGCCAGCTGCGTTCCAGAGAAGTGTCGCAGGTGAAAACTCGCTTGATAAAAATAACTTTCATCTGCCCAGGAAAAAATTAATTAAAAAAAACGGGATAAGATATTTTAACCGTTCTTATTTTAAATCCGACAGAACTGTTCTAGTTATAAGCTGAAAAAAATTGAAAATAATAGTGTTATTAGAAAGTCAGATGTAACAAATTTAAAAACAAAAATAACATTGCTATTGCAAAACTGGCTATTTTTTAAAAAATTCTCAAAATTCAGTAAATTATGTTAGAAATTCAAAACTAACTTCATTAGAACGGAAATCGCGTGCTCTTTCCGATGGTGTATCTATTTTTCTCGTACAGTCATCCGAAACCATGCTATTGAAAAATTAGTGCGAAAAATCACCCAAAACAACACAAAACATTAAATAAAAACATTTCTAGATTAAATTTTAAAATTTCGACTTCGAGGTGCATTGAGTCACTATTACGACTACCTGTGTGCCAAATTTCGTGGCTGTGAGTGAGATAGATTCGTCTGGACATCGCACGCAGGAACACACGCACATACACACAAACACACAAACATTGCCTTTTATAAGTATAGATTATGTATGAAAATAAATGTATTTAAACAAACTTTTCCAGATTGCCTTTGTTTTAATAAGCATACATTTTCTTTTAAAATGGAGTTTATGGATAATTGTTTGAATTACCGGTTGAACAATTACTACAAAACAATCATTCTCGCATTTCTCCTGAATATTTCGCACTTATGTAATCGACAGGAGCAATCTCTCACATCATATTGCGTCCAACTCGAT
>BGPR01005250.1:72006-96808 GCA_013235015.1 Araneus ventricosus | reverse complement strand
AAATGTCTACTTTTTAGCAAATTTTAATACTCATATTTGAAAAGTCTTTGTAGAGTTTCTTTTTCTTAAATTATTTCTTCCTTGAAATTCTGGTAATGAACTAAATTCAAAATTCTGTTATTTGAGTTCTTTAAAATACAGTAGAACCCCGGTAATCCGAACCCAGGAATCCGAACATCTTTTTTTAAAATTTTCTGAAATGTTTTTACTGCAAAATAAAGGGAAATAATAATTACGAATCAGAAACAAACCTAATGTTCATTCCTAACAAAGAAGTATTCGAATTGGTCTTTAAGAATGAATACAGCACCTTGATTAGTAGAAACAAGCTCAGATATCTTCTTATTAACCTCAACTGGTTTGCCACTGTAACGTACGAATCGCCGCGTTCTCTTTCCGTTCGCCTTCACAGAGCACCCAGTCAATACTCCACTGCATTTAGTATATCAATAGTTTTTCACCGAATTTCCAGGATACTCCGAATTCCCTGGAATCCTAGCAAAGGTCAGTCTCAATTAGTTTGGATTCCCGGGTTTCTACTGTGTTGAAATTTTCATTAAAATTTGTAAACAATTAGCGATTTATTATTTATTTTTAATTCAATCCATTGATGATTTTTCCTTGAAAATATACCAGCCAAAAACTATTAAAGTCCTCTCACTCTATAAAACTCTCATAAATCCAGTCTTTTCATTAAAACAATGACTAGGAATTTTCAATCATATTCGATAAGATAAATCTCTACCGTTCATTTAATTTCGGTAAAAGTAACTTTCAAATTAATTTAAATAATCATGAGATTCTTAAATATACATGAGATAATTCACGAACGTTAGAAAATTGTTCAGTTTTTGAAAACGAAATTTTAAGCTTTTCAAATCATTTTACTACTTATTTTTTTTAAGATAATGTTAGATTCTCTATCAATATTTTCCATTATTCTTAAATTATGAAAAAAAGAAACATTTTCCTAAAAACTTTCGTGCAGTTTAAAATCTCTCTGCACCATCAGTAATTTAGATTAGTGCTCTGTTCTGAAACTATCCATTTTGGGACGGGCCACACAGTTTCGAATCTTGATCAAATGTCTAGAAGAACACCTGAGTGAAAGACTGAGTCCCACTCCTAACTTCCACGCCACAAAAGTATGGGGACCTCTAGCCCTGCGATATTTTTAGTGGAATCGGGGTTCGAATACCCGACATTTCAGTACAGAAACCGAGATTCTGCCATCATATAAATAACGGTCCCTGACTGTGAAGAAAGTGAAAGTTTAGCGAATTGTTCCTTTTTAATCTAATCGTACATTCATAATACTTGGTATATATTCATTATCCAAAAACTTTCTTTTCAGACGCACATAATTCGCCAATTTTTTAAATCACTATTTAGATGCAACCTTTAGAAACAGGTCCAAATACTTTTGAATTTGATTTAGATTAGGCATATTAACGACCATTTTGAAGCTACATGATTGTTATTTTGGGACCTGAAAGAAGACGATACTTTACTACAAGGCCATCACAGCCCCTAAATACTTTTGAAACGAAGCGGATTATTATTAATATGCAACGCTAAAATATTATTCAACACTATAATTGTAAGAGGAAAACATACTAAACCAGTGGAAATCGCGGGATGCAATGAAAGGACTAATTTTCATCCCGCATAAATCACGGACCGTGAAGTTGGAGGAATAATGTTATAAACAAGGTTGATTGGATAATAGATAGTTAGGCAGGCGTAGAATGTCTTGATAATATGTAATATTGTATGTGCATTCAGAAAATATTTATATTATTAGTCTTTCTGCATAAATACTGTTACTAAAGTGATTGGGAACAAAAAATGGAAGTAATGGTTTATATGGAAAACTAAAACTTTATTTGTGCTTATTTCTATCAAACTGTAAAAAATTAACAAGAAATACAGTCTCTCTTCTGATATAAAAGTTCAAACAATCAAAAACAGTGATGTTAAAGCATACATAGTAGAGATACTCTTATGTTTGAATGCTTATTAATGCTAAACTAGTATTTTCTACATTTCTTCAGAAATGTTTGGGGAGAAGGCATTTTTAACATCACTTTTTATTTATTTTATTTTCTTAATTTATGGCGTTAAACTGCATTTTAAAATCATTTACTTTTTTGTGATAATGCACACAGATTCTAATTTTTTTAAATGAATAAAATGACTTTTGATAAACGGCGTATTAATTTTAACGATTTATACCAAAAATGCTTTCTTCCATGCTGTTACGGTAAAAACTTGAAAATTTAGTGAAAACGTAGCCTGATCATCTATAATCACACCCTACTTCCTATTGGTATGATTTTCTCTAAGGCTTACCCTACATTGTATGAATTGTGAAAAAAAATGTATCCCTATTCGCTGTTTTAAGTTATTTCCATGCCCTCTGAAGTTACAAAATGCAGAAAACTCTGTTACTCATTTATCAAAGGAATATCAGGCACAGCATATGTGATAAAGATTTAGGTATCAAGCAGGCTATTCCATTTTCAGTTTATGTACTTTACTTAGTACTTTTTTTAAGTTTATAAAACTCCTATAAAACCTCCTATTTTCAGTTTATAAAACTCCTATAAAACCTCCTATTTTCAGTTTATGAAACTCCTATAAAACCTCCTATTTTCAGTTTATAAAACTCCTATAAAACATCCTATTTTCAATTTATGAAACTCCTATAAAACCTCCTATTTTCAGTTTATGAAAACAGTTGTATACATATACAGTAAAGCATGGTTTACATGCTTATCATTTATACGTCAATTACATTTATACATCGTTCAATCACAGTCCCGATTCATTCGTATTCATTGTAATGATAAAGTACTTCTTTTATACGACGCAAAGCTTCGGTTATGCGTCGTTTTCCCCTGATCTAAAATGTGAAAATTTCCTTCTTTCTAGCATGTAAAATGTGACAAAGATATCATGATTTCGAAATTATTCACAATTGACGAATTATTAAAAGAGAAATTGCCTCGTGTTAATTTAAGCGATGGTGAAGTTATTCCACCTTTCTATTCAAGACGCAATGGACTCCATTGAAAAACTTCAAACTTATTTATTTTGCCAAAAGAACAGCAAAAAAAACATTCAATGAATTTAATTCAATTTATAATTTTGTACTTAATACTCACAAATAATCAGCACGTCACACGACAGTTAAAGAGTTTTTTAATTAAACGCATACCTGCATGCTCATAATCCGTATAAGTTAAGTGAGTAAGTACTCAAGGTATGCAAAAAAAGATACGACTTTTCTCACTTTTAGGATAAATGTGTAATTTTAAAATTTAATTACTGAATTCTATATTAGGTAATATTTATTATATTAGTACTATCTTAAATATCTTTAAAATTAGTACTTTTAAGTATATTTGCATTAGTAGCATTAAATTTGAAATAATCAAAGGTGTTTAGTAAAATTTCGATTATGCGTCTTTTAATTTATACTTCAGTCCTTTGAAAGACTTATAAACAGTGGTTTGTTGTATCTCGTTACAAATATTATATTGTAAACATATTATCCTATTTTCAGTTATTTGGT
Source organism: Araneus ventricosus (assembly GCA_013235015.1). Taxonomy (NCBI): domain Eukaryota; kingdom Metazoa; phylum Arthropoda; class Arachnida; order Araneae; family Araneidae; genus Araneus; species Araneus ventricosus. Next base: position 93,231 of record BGPR01005250.1, on the reverse strand, counting down.
ACTAGTAAACAAATCCGTCTATTTTGGCGGAACCTTGCGTAACTATTAAACTGCCTCCCTTTTCCCTTTTAAAGTTCGAAGATTAGCATCACTTTTAAATTAGAAAGAGGAGAATTCTGATTTATTAGCTTACTGTTCTGCTTTAAATTATTCGGTGCCTGAAAACAAATTCATCTTTTTTCTTACGAAACCTTACGCAACTATTAAACTTCCTTTCTTTTTGAAAGGTCCAAAAATTCGTTCACTTGTAGGGTTAGATAGTACTGACTTATCTTAAATTCACAAATAACGATTTAAAAGAGTCATGTTTAGAACAGAGTTTAAAAGTTATAAAGCAACCATGATTTTAAGCTTTTATTCAATTCTTGCCTCTGTAGTTGTTGTTTGTAAGGGTTTATTGGCGAAAGAGCCAAACAAGTCTATACTGCATCAAACACGTGTATAACTTTAAAACATGCGTGGTATTTACAAGAAAGTAGAAAAGTTTAAAAAGAAATAGTTAAGATTCTTAAATGTAAAAGCTTGTAATCAAAATGGTTTAACCCTTTCGACCCGATATTTGCATGATTAAAATTTAACTATGAAAAGTAGTTTGATTTAATATTGACATTCTAAAAGAAGTATACTATGAGTTTAAAGTTTTTCCCTTTTCCGTTTCTTGGGAATCTCCTATGACAATATGCCCCAATCATATAGTCGAATGGAACTATTCCAGTAAAACGTCTGTAAAACTCTCTTTCCTGTCATAAGATTAGAATGTCAAGGAAACAACTTTACAGCCTAGTAACAATAATGTTGTTACGAAGACAACAACATAAGTCCGCCATTTGCAATCTGATAGTGTTCCCAAGTTTCTTTAATCCTAATTTTATTCCTTAATTCCTTAAGAACACTGAAAACATAAAAAAAATGTAAAAGAGGGATTAATTTACCAATAGGGAATGAAGTCTAATCTCCGGGTCATATAAGCTCATTAAAGCAGAAAGGATTAAAAGTAGTTTTCACTTTATGTAGCGTGACTAATAGTTTGAAAGCAGAAGACTTTAAATATTATAACAAAACAGCCAAAAAGTAATCGAATTTGAGATAAAAATCCATTTGATTTTGCGAATCGAAAAAGATTTAAGTGTTGATGCTCTCCCACTAATTCATAAGTTTAACTATGAAAAATCCATTCCATCCATTCTAAAATATTATAATGAATGTTTACTACTGATGGCTAAAAGCTTGGCAGTTAATTACACTACGCTACACTGAGTAAGGCATAATGCATGATGCGCAGATAGGAGTTTTGTCACCAAAGAAGAGATGCTTGTGCTTATAACGAGTGTGCCCAATACGTAGGCGACTTAATACAGTATTCTGCATTCTCCGTACAGATACACCTGGTCACATACCAACTTTCAAGAAATGTAATTTATTATTCACTTAAAGATTCCATAGTCGTTTCTAGCAGTCATAAATAACTTTTATGACAGAGAACAGAATCAGATAGTGAAACTGCTTGGTTACTCGTTCTTGCAGAAGTTAGAATCCTTCAATAATTTTAATTAACTATAGTCCCCACTTCTCCTATTTTACTAGTGATGATTGCTAACAGAAGATAATGAAATAGCTTTAGAATTTTAGATTTAATATGTACTTTCAAAATAATTGAATACTCCATCAAAAAGTATTTTGTTGAGGATAGGTAATTTCAGGCATTACTTAAAAACTTGTTAGAAACTATAAAAAAATCATTTTGTAATGCTGAGAAGATATAAGGGTACCTTATTTCTGATATAGCAGATGTAAAGCAAACTTAATATCAAAAAATTAAGAGCGATTATGTGAAATCAAGTAAATTTTACTTGATAATTTTAATGCATAATCAGATTTTATAGGAAATCAAACTGCAACATTAAGTTCAGAAGTTTGAACTGTAGTTCGGTTTTAAATAATTAAAATACTGCAGGTTATTTTTCAATTTATTTTCTCGATAAACTGCTTCAATCTTGAAACCCTTAAAAAATTCACTAATAACAAAGCGTTATTTTTACGCTGTTTTCCTAGACTGAATTCGCTGTAACATTACATGCTGTAAGAGTTAAATACTGTAAAATTTCTCAAAGTGGACACCTCTGCTTAGCGGTCACTCCTCTTAACTGCCATTTTTGTTTGGAACGCAGTTTAGGTCCATTGACCTAAAGCTAAAATTAAGTTATTTTAGCTTTATTTTAGGTTATTTGTAACTTTATTAATAGCCACATAAATGCCTCTGAGGGGCAAGGTTGATCACTTGCAATGAAGTACATTCCGTTTCGTCTCTGTGACCTTGGATCTTTCATTAAGAGAAAAGGGAGGAAAGAAAGACAAAAAACATACATTCAAAAACAACACTGAAAATCAGATCGAAATTAATCATTCCTTGTGAGAATGTGAAGAGAAAAGTGAACTTTGACATCTACCGGGCTTGGGCATTCAGAGTTCATTGGTGCCTTTCAGGCGCTGATTCGGACTCTGACAAAGAAGCTGCTGCTATGGGTTGCGACCATCAGTAAATGAAACTTTCAGCTCAAGAGACTTTAGGAAAAAGTAGGTGATATTATTGCCCATTCCACAACAACTACCGACGAAACGATTAGGAATTTATTTTCCCAATTAAAAAATTGAAAAAAGTTGCGTTAAAGCTGAAAGATTCATGCTAACGCAAATTTTATGTATTTTCAAAAGAAATTAGGAATTTTGGAAGTACTTTTTACTATAGATGATTCTTAAGATTCGTTTTAGCTGAAAAAGCGAAGCAGGGTTTGTTTAAATACGTATTTTGTACTTCTAAACATGAAACCTTTTTAGAGCGGCCTAAGGTTTTTCCACGCACGTATTAGATGCAGCAACGAGTTTAAGGCGTGCATCAACCTTGGCATCTCAGCCCTATTGAAGCGGTATCTTTAACAGCCACGACAGGAAAGGCCTTGTCAATTGTTTACGCTACGAAACGCTCCGATCTGCTTGATTTGCTCGGTTGCAAATTAAGCAGATCGGCGCTAAGTGATAGGCTTAGTAATGCATTAAAGTAATAATGTCATTGGCATTCGGAGCAGTGGTGAGACATCTCTCACTTAAGGGATCATGGGAGCATATCCATTTAGATGATCAACTAATGAAGAACTTCTCGGAACCACCCGTTTTTCCTACATGAAAACCCACCAAATTTAGGTTGGTCTTACTTCTTGTATAGAGCGGTTTAATGAATATATGTTAGGAACCGTGAGGCTGGGTAATGGTTAGGTAACAGGAATGTCAAAGATCTTGACTTTTTAATTTTAACGTTTTGTTGTAGACCTGTTCCAAACAATAGAAAAGTTTGTTTTGCTCATTCTTATAAAATATAACTAATGACCACAGACTTGTTTTTGAGATAAACTTTGAAATTTAGTTTAAAGACCTCTTGATACAGCATCTCTGATATGGAAAATATGTGAGATATATATTTCATTTGATCAATTATCTCTGTTTTTTTCTTGCGTCCAGTGATATAGCGACTGGGTGGGGAGGACAAAGGGGTATAAACAGTGGCGGACTGGCGAGGTTGCCAGCTTGCCCGATGGCAAGTGAGCCCCTTAAACAGAAGACAGTTTGGGCCCCCAGAAAGTGTGGGAGAGAAAAAATATCTCTTTCTCTATAGTAAGCTTTTCTAAAGCAATAAAATAATATAGCTCTGTACCCAAAGCCCATGTTTTGGGGATTTATTGCCATCGTAATTCGACCAGCCGAACAGCGGGTCAAATACCGACCCAAGACGCATATGCAATTACAACTGCCCGTAGGAACTGTACTGAGGTATCTGTCCATTTCCTTTGACCATCCGATCATTTACAGATGTTTCTCCGGAATGTTGCAGCCATCGCACAAACCCTTGGGCTATTGGAACAGGGTAGCTCTTCGGTGCAAATTCGAGCCGCAATACTCATTAAGATTTTTTGTTGGTTTCGGAAGCCCCGGAAAGACGGAAGGAATTGCATCCCTTTGTGCAGAAAGGGTGCTTTTCTTGTGAGAGTTGGCTATAAGAGGTGCTTTTCCCTTTCTTTTTTGCAGTTTAATTTTACTGTCATAAATCTGACAAACAAGGGAACTCGCCTCTAAGAAAAGGTTTTCTTGGCTAAAACTGTGACTAGGACACTAAATGACATCTATGAAAAGACGACACTCACGCTTTTCTTTATGCGTTTGGGGGGAGTTTGCATTTAGAAGAGTAAAGGGATTTCGTTTAAAGAGAGCCTCAGTCTTATTGATATGTCTTTCATGGAAAATAATTGGTGAGAAAAGTGTTATTTCTGCTTTTAGTCGTAAGAGATTAAAGACACATATGTAGCGTATCTTGCAAAAGGAAAGAAAAAAAAAGCTGAAACTATCATTTCTTCATTTTTACATTTCTTTTGTAGTATTAAACACTAGCCGCATTCGGCTACCAACCAACTCGTCCATCTTATTAATTGCCTTAATTTGATTATATTAACAAACTTTAAATTCGCCAACTTATTTAAAAGTATTAATTGCTACAAAAGACTGAGAAAGAAATTAGCTGATGCAAAGAAAAAAAAAGAAGAAAAAAAAACAGTACATAAGAACTGTATTAGCATTTGAGATAAATTTTGATGCAGTATGTTTTTGTGTTTAATGAAACTAATGACATAAGTCTTTACATTCCACTGTTAAAAAGTCTAAAAAACACGAGATCTAATGAAGATTATTTTTTGAAATTTTGCATAATTATAATCTACAATTATTGCTCATTATTGAGTTTATTATAAAGTGAAAATTTAACCTCATCATATCAAGTAAATGAATTGCATAATCTCCAGGAAGATTAGCTTGCCTTAAGTGGAAAGATGAGCTTAATGTCATCGCTAAAAAGTAAATTTATTAAAATAACATAGAAAATCTATCAGAAACTAAATTTGTTTGAAGTAACGAAGAATAAAGAAAAAGACTGGACTTAAAGGGGGAAAAAAACTGGCGAAACAATGAAAATGGACTGCATTTTAATACAACAAAAGAAGTTTTTTACATTATAAAGGATGTATTTTGTACAAATCTATAGTTTTACTCGATCTTTATGAAATTTGGCACACATGCTCTTCAAAAAAAGATGAAAATAATTGTCAACTTTTTAAAGTCCAGAAGTAAATTAAAATTTCAGTTACTTAAAAATTAAGCAAGATTTTGGCGTTTTTCAGCAATATTTTCAAAAAATACTATCTAACAAAATGATTTTTGAATTACTTGTAATTCAAAAATATCTTTTTAATTATATCAGTTTAATTTAAAATACTGAAACATTACCAGTACAAATTACTAAACTATAAATCATCCAAAGAAGTTAATTTTAAAGGTTCCTGGCTCTTTCAACAGATGCCCTACTAATGGGCAGCATTTCTCCTTCATACTTTGTCGCTAAAACCGTATATGAAATATTTAACTTCCGGAATTTAAGATCAAATAACTTTAATCATAAGTTCGCTATTTTAAACGTAGAAAATTAAGGGGTGTTAAAAGGGATTTATTTTAAAGACGCGGAAAAATTAAATATATAATAAAAAAAATTAAATTGAATACATATTTATTAAATATTATAGATTTAAATTAATATAATTAAATATAAAAAATTAAATATAAAATTAAAAAAAATAATAATATAAATATCTGAATTAATATTATGATTGTAGATATTAGTGGGCCCTCACTGACTCGTGGCAATCACTATTTTCAGACCCAGTCCGTCACTGGGTATAAATACCCTGGCACCAGGCTTGCGGGTGTTTATTTTACTTTTATTTCTTTTTAGAAAGCAAACTCTGACGAGGAAATGAAAAAATACAGATTCTGAATTATTTAAAATCCAGCTTACAGATTGTTAGGAGAGGTAGCAAGTACAAAAACAAGTCAGAATCACACTGGATTGGATGACAAGAAATGCTACTCGAAGGAGTTAGAGAATACACGACTATGCAGATATGACAAGTAAATATAGGCGAAAACTCTTTATTTGACCAATATTTTACACTTGGACGTGCATATGTGCGTGCTGCAGAATGCAAATTCTCAAGCATTTGGTGTTAGACTACAAATCTAATTGAGTATAATTACGCGTACAGTCATGCCGTGGTCCATCCGCTACTTCCAGCTATTCTATGCACAAAGAGGTATGCCTATCACCGCAGTTTTCATAAAGTGCTACATGTTCTCCTCACGTAGTTAGAACTTAGAATGAATAGCACCGAAATTCAACTACGGCATTGTTTGACAGCGCCCACCAATTCATTGAGTAGACATGCTTTCCTACGTGTGTTTGCTTTTGTGTGTGTTTCCTACTTTCCCTAACAGTTTAAACATTGAATTTGAACCTTCCGTTGAAACTCTGAAAGTCCAAGAGTGCCGCCTGGTGGCGTCTTACTTTCTAATTTTTCTTTTATATTTCCACTCTCTGTCTAACTCTTGCTCATGCTATTTGATGTACCATTTTCGTGTTTTGTGCTTGCCTGTGATTATGTATTGCGTTGCTTCTGCTAATAAAAGATGGATAATCTCTGGCTGTTGCCTTCGAGTCCTTTTCTGATAGGTAAGAGCGAATTTTGATTTTAATTCTAATTGTATATTATGCGAATTCTTCGAAGCTAATATCACCCTCCTTTATACTATGTAGTAGTAGTAGCAGTAGAATTTATCATTTCTACGCCTCTGCTTGGATCTCTAAATATATTTATACAGGGTGGTTCAATAGTTCTTAGGCAAACTTTAAGGTTGATTAGTCATACAAAAACGAGGCATTTTTACAATAGAACATGGGGTTGCATACATAAAGGGAGACTGCTACATAAGTCTCTTTGTTAAGCAATTAAATGAAAGAAAAGTATACCCCAGATAAAGTGTACAACTCAAATTTAATCGAATACAAATTTGCAATATCACAACCACTCAGTGGCATGAAAAATATAATAAGCCGTACGCAGCATGATAGATGCAATGGCAAGTAGGACGCAGTATCAACAACATACCTTTTGTGTACTTACTGTATTTAGAGAAGTTTCCATCCGAAGCTATACACGTTTTGCATATTATTTTTCATAGAATTATCTTGCTGTGATACTGTAAATTTGCATATCAATAAACCTGCTTTATACACTTTATCTGGTGAATACTTTTCTTTCATTTAATTCACCTGCAAATAAAAGCCTTTATAGCTATCACCCTTTGCTTGTGTGCACCCACGTTCTATTGTTAATATGATTGACTTCTGTTTATACATATGTCTAATATTGATATTGAGTTTGTTTGCTGATTATAAAAATTCCTTTGTGAGTTCCAATTCTATCTCGCATTCACTTGGGGTTTTTGGGCTATGAGAAGTTGATTTTTTGACGAAAGTCGAGCTTCTTACAGAAAAATATCCCATTTTTTTAAAAATCCATTTCGAATTAAAAGCCCCTGAAGAAGTAGGCTTAATGGATTCCTTATTTGTTTACTTTAGTTTTATCGGATTTATTTTCTTGTCTTTTTACTTCCTTTGGATGTTTTTTTTTGTCTTCCTTTGTTTGTTGTTTCATATTGCGCGCTACTAAAACATTGTATAATTTAAAAACATTGTATAAATTTGTAATTTTTAAATTTATCTTTTTGTTTATCAATTTTGGCTTTGTTTTATTTAATTCTCTATATATTCTGACTTCTGTATGTCTAACTTAACTTTCAAGTTTGTCTAAGAACTTTTGAATCACCCTGCATATTTGCTCAAATAACGTATTAAAAATATTTAAACATAGTTTTTCTCCTGTTTCATTATTGGTTCATGAAACTAACGGAATAACCAAGTAAATATGCATCTGAGTGATATTCTCTTGTACCTATTTGTAATCAGCTATCGATACCTGATCAGCGATCGTTAAATTTTATGTCTGAAGTGGAGCTTCTCAGCAGTACGAGACTGTACGTCGGGTGACATTTTCTGAGATAAATGAGGTTAATGCGCAGCGCATTAACCCGAGATGATCTCTCGGAAATAATAAATAAGTGATAGCGATTAGCCGGATGATAAATCGATGAAAGGGAGCGTAGAGCAGCTCTAATGAGATCGCCCAGGAGCGAAGATCGATTTCGATTAAAATTAATCTAATGCTCTTCGGTTCATTACCCTTCCTGTTGGTATTTTTCTTCGGGGAATAACAACAGGTAGAACTATTATATAGAAGGATAAAATTGAGATTTTTTAAAATGTCATGAAAATGTGGTTCTTTTTTACCATTAATATTAGTTATGTCGTAAAAGAACCGAAGGTTTCATTTAAAATAGATTACTAGAAAAGACCATAAAGCTGTAATCTAAAAGCAAGGTAATTACTCAAAAAATGAAAGTTTTTAATCCTTTTTCAAGAAAATATTTTTTAACTAATTTTAAATACCTAAAATATTATTTTTTTTATTGACAACGAATTATTAGCATTTATTAACTTGTCCTTTTAACAGAGTTTCTGTCTTGGGCTAATCACACCTTATTTTAAAAAATATGTTTCTTTTCTTCGTAAAATATAAAACTTACATAGTGGAACTTGACTAGATCTGATATTTTTTAATAAGAATTAATCGGTACATCGAATTTTTTCCCTTCAATTTTCTATTAATACAACGCAAATATATCGTCATTAATTCGAATATATTAAGAGTAACTCGAGTAAAAACATAAGATTATTGAAACAGTTGTTCTTATTTCAAATTTTTTTGTAAGTTAAATACGTCCTTACCTTTTATACATCGTGTGTATTTTCCCGGGTGCAGTTTACTCTTGCTAACCCACTGATAAAGTCTGGGAGACGGAAAAAATGATATTATCCATGAGAGACACTAAACCTGGCTACGCCACTGGCTCAAGATCATTATTTCGAAGTAAATAACGTTCAAACTTCTTTAACTTTTTTCGTCCATATATTCAATCCCGGAACCTTTTGATACACTTATGTTATATTAAATTTAACTGGTTCATGTTTGAAGAAATAATAATGCATGCAAATTTTATTTTGTCACAATTTCATAATAACTTTTGGTAAGAATTAAGCCGCATATACATAGACTAGCCGCCTTCGGAGACCAGCTAGTTCGCCTGTTTAAATTAGTTTTTATTTTTGTATTTTATATTAATTACACCATTCCCGGTCGCGGATTCAGCCGCGATAACCCAGGAAAGATAAACAAAAAAGTGAATATTTTATTGTATTTGGCAGATAGTAAAATATATAAAGACGTAAATTTTAAAATAAAAAAATAAAAACATTATCTATCACTTATCGGTAGAATGATTAACGCTGAATATGGTGGCGAATGTCGAATATGCTGGATACCCCGTGTGAACCAATGGGTGCCAGATTGAGTGGGAAAAGTTAGGTTGAAAAAAATTATAGACATCTAAAATACCCGAGAGTATAGGGGGTAGAAAATAAAATTTAAAAATTTAATTAAAAAATTAATTAGTTTTCCCAAACACTATTGCTTTTTGTAATTTCTAGGGTCAGGCAGTTAAAATGAAATAAAAATGTAATCTTTCCTAAATAAGTAGGAGGCGACTGATACCCTCCTTGCCGCCACTGGTGTGAACTATGACTGGGCAGCATTTCTCACTCTAACGTAACCCGTCACCAACCGTCCCCTTCCCCTCCAGTGCTATAAATAGATCCGTGACCTTGAGGAACGGCGACCTACGCTGTTGCTCCGTCCCGTTTCGTCGCTGGAAATTGTGTTTGAAAAAATTTTCAAAAAATAATTAAAATTAAACAGAACGTTGCATGGAAATAATAATTATTATGGGTGGCATTGAAAAGCTATTTTTTTTTAACTTTAAGATAATGTTAAAACGATTTTTGTGCGACAACATGCTCCAAAGTTATTGCGGAAAAACGTTAAAATTTAAGATAATTTTTAATTAATTAAAATTTCGAAAAAAATCTTTTTTCACTGAGCACCTACTACCCAGAAAGCAACCACCTGCCAAATTTTAAGTTTCTAGGCCTCATGGTTTGGGAGATTTCGTGATGAGTGAGTGAGTCACGGTATTTGCCTTTTATATATATATAGATTAAAACTTTTGATTCAGCAGCAGTATACACGTAATATCAACTAAAAATTAATTTTTATAAATAATATTTCCTTTATAAAAATCGTTTAAGATTTAAAACTTTCAAAATTTTTCTGGAATCGGTCTCGGATCCAGGATCCTCCGGCCTTGAACATGAGACTCTGCTTCGAGGCCACCGCGACCTAAAACCCTTGTTGGATTCTGGCAGTTTATAACGGAGTAAAATCCTATTGTTCGCTTAGATCGTATCTTTAATTCAGAATGTTTATTAATTGTCGTCAATTTATCTATCCCAGCGATATGCCTCCTCTGCACCATTAAACCTGTACACTGCAAGTGTTGTAAACGAGGATTAAAACTTTTAAGCCTTCCAAAATTTATTATTGAATTCAACAGATATGGTTACATTGATAAAAGGAAACTTCTATTTTCAATAAATAGAAGAGAAATCAGCAATAAATGGAAGAGAGTGCAGTAATAAAGCGTTCTTCAGAATGAGGAAAGGCTGAGACTGAAACACTGATTATCGAATCGAAGGCCAATTATTATTGATATTGAGACTACATGCCAATTCTGTCTTAAAACCAAAATGGTGGGAATAACAAAATAAAACGGAGCAGAAGAGAAACGTTAAATGACTACTCTGTAGTAGGAAAAAAATTATAATTTATGCATATGCACGGAGAAGATAAAATAAGTTCGCCTGGAGCGTTCTGCAGCTGTAATTAACAGCCAGATCGATACCAAAAATGCCACACATGCTACTCAAAGTATACACCAACCATCCTGCAATAAAAATAATTCAAAAATTGTTCTTTAGAGGATACGTTTTGATGACAAAAAGTTATCAATTTTATATAAAAACATTACCCATTAAATTCTATGTGTTAAAAGGCTTTTTTAAATTTTACTTAGTATTTTAAAAGTGGTGAAATTCAATCAAAATCGGGTCTTTTTAATTTTTTACAAAGAAAAAAAAACAGTCCGATTTGCATAATCACAAGGAGCGCAACTGATACCAGTATTTTAATGATTCATTTATACGAATTACTATATGCAACCGTAATGAATTGACAAGAAACGTAGTTGATGGTCGTGTTTATTATAGATGTAATAATAATGCTGTATGTAGCTGATATTCGTGAATTTCGTCGTGCTGATCAGTGCCATCAAAAGTTAAGAGAAAACTGATGAAAAAAGTTAATGAGATTTAATCTTTAAGCTATAACTCTACCAGAGAACTAAATGGCATTTGTGACCATGTTATTGAAGACATTAGCAGCCGTTGGAGAAAGTTTCTGGTCTTAGTAGTGCCGATAATAGTAGTTATAAAATTTTACAGGAAAGTTAAAAAGATCTTGAAACAGTAGTCACAGACTAGAAATAGTTACAGGCGACAATTAGAAAGACACTTTTACATTGACCTTCCTAGCGAAGAATCAGCTTAATGCATCGTGGCGATGGGGAATCTTAAGGAGCAAGGAAGCACACTTTCATTTGAAAGGCACTGTGTACGACGTATGCTTCTATACCTGGGCAAAAACAAATCCACGTATTTTCCTAGAAATCCCTCTGGAATCGCCAAAGCTGACAGTCCGGTGTGGATTTACATCCACATTTATTCTGTTGCTTTGTCTTCTTGAAGAAATTGTTGCAAATGGTTCTCAGATCTATTCTACGACTGTGGCAAGATATTGGGATTTTCTCTAAAAAATTTTGATTTCTCATTTACAACAAACATACTGCCTTGATTCCACCTCATTTGTTCAAGAAAGTACACTTTCATGTATTGAAAGATGCGTGCAAAATCTGAATATGCTGTTTCAATACTTTAATTCTAATTAGTCAAATATTCCCCAATTACCTGGCCACCGCGTTCTCCTGACCTAACTCTATGATGTGGATTCCGATCAACGCCAGGTTATTAGCTATATTGTAATAAAGAGACTAGATTTGAAAGTTTTAATTCAACAATATAGGATTCAAAGGAGATTTACGTTTTTCAGGGAAAGTTATTCACAATATTTGAAGATAAAACAAACCGGGGGCGGACATATGAAACAACATGTATCCCGAACAACGCTGAGTTATCTGCTAGTATTCTATAAAATAGATGTGAAAAACTGCTAGAAATGTTGATAAATTATTTTTAGCTTTACTGTGGGCACTTATTGATTTTTTTGGCCTTTTTTGTGTGTAGTCTTTTAAGTATTGCTGTTAAAACTGTTAAAATAGTTGTTTATAATATCCAGAAATAGTGACAGTGGCATAATATTTTAGCGAATAATTTTCTACTTCAATTAAATTTAGTTAAATAATAATTAATTCAATAAATGATTATTGATACTGTGCCAATCAAAGCCTGCGTTGCTTTTTATTCAAGGAATTTTGAGCATTTATTTTTTAAAATTCAAACGTATTTCTATGTCAAATAGCATTTCATCATAATTATCATAATTTTTGGTAGAAGTGAGTATTTACTTGAAATTTTTCAATTTAAAATAGTTGAATTGCAAGACATCAGGAAGTTATTGAAAAATCGGTTGCAAAATTCTATCCTTGCAAACATCAAACAAATCAAGCTAAATAAAATAGGGTAAAAACTTTCATTGATTATATTATTTAAATTTCCCCTTTTCTGCTCTCCAGAGTGCTGAACGGTTTTTCTTTACAGGTAATGATCATTCGTATTGTCTAATATAAAGTAGATGCCCTTTTTTTTAACTCTGTTCATTTTTTCCTTTCTGCAGACATCTTTCTTATTTTGCTAACGTCTCCGCTTCTTTTAAAAACCTAATTGACTTTTAAAAAATAATATATCTTTATGTGATGAAAAAGAAAACGAAAAAATTACTAAAAAAATAGTGCAGATAGTCAAATTATCCTAATTTTCTTTTAGATTGGCATAAATTAACTGAGAAGGTAATTTTCAGTCATTATAAAGTCCCAGAAGAGTATTAAATGAAGAAGATTACTTTGTTTTAATTCGTGCATTATTTTATCGAAATGAAAGAATAAAGAAATAAAAATGTTAAAGCTAAAAACTGCTTTTATCGCGTACTAGCCGTTTTACCAGCGGTTCCGCCCGCATTTATTTGTTCTTCTTAAACCGCAAAATACTCTTAAGAGTTGAATATAACAACGCGAAAGTATATGTGTGCGCCATAATAGAATCTGTGTTTTTGCTTTTTCTTCCATGCATGCAGAATAGATAAATATGAGCGGAACTGTGGGTACAACAGCAGCTATTCAAAGCTAATTGCTAACTATAAGGTTTAAAGAGACATTCGATGTTGGGTTGAATTAGACAGAAATATCAGATTACAACTGATTAAAAATAATAATAATCATTTATTCTTTGTTAAAGTCGAACACTACGATAGAATGTGCAAAGATTTCTTTACAGCTTCAAATCAATTTTAAAAATGAATAAGAACCTTACATAACTATTCTAGAGCTTTCGGATAAACGGCATTTTTAGTCTCGCCGTTTGGAGCATATATGAACAGATTCCTTGGAATCCCCACCCTAGAACATTCAACAATTGGCCGTGAGAGAAACTTGGAGTTTCTAGGTTGATACCGGCAACTCTAAGAGATTGACCTTGAGCTTTATTTATTGTTATTGCGAAAGCAAGACGAACTGAAAATTGAAAGTGTTTAAATTCAAACGGCATATCACTTGGGATAATAGGAATGCAGGGGATGAAAACGCTCTCATCTTTATCGCCTGTTAGAATAGTTGCTTGAATTACGTTGGCCATAAGCTTGCTGACACAAAGTCTTGTCCCATTGCATAATTTGGGTGTATCTAAATTCCTGAGTAACATGATGGACGAACCAACTTTTAGATTCAACATGTGTGGTGGCATTCCAGGTGGATTCAAAAATTCTGTAGGATAGTATACAGCCTGCTCTTTATCCATCACAGCTTCAACAAATTTATATGTAATAGAATTTTCTGGTAATTTTTGAAGGATAATCTCATTCATTTTATTAACATTTTCATTCTTAGGAGCTAAAATTGCGCGTTCACAAAGCCAATGATGATCCTTATATTTGTTTGAAATGACTGGAAAGACGTGTCGTATTAATTCTTTTAAAGATGGTATTGACACACAAAAATCAGATTGAATAGAAAATAAATCTGATGCGTATTTTGTAGGCAGTTTTCCCTCACCCAGGCTAAGGAGTTGTTTTGCAAAGTTTTCATAAGAGATATCACCTAATACGTGCACTCGCATGTTATTGGTTAAAGTTATCCTTTGGACGTATTGCCAAAGTTCTGAGGCTTTGAAGAATGCATTTAGTTCGTCCGATGGCGTTGCCATTGAAATGACAGGCAGAGTTTGAAGAAAGTCTCCTGACAGTAAGATAACAACTCCTCCTATTATTCTATTGTCATTTTGGAGATGACGCATAGTTCGATCAAGAGCTTCAAAAGCCTTTTTCTTTGACATTGTGCACGCATCCCAAACGATAAGTTTGCAAGTTTGTAGAATTGCCGCCTTACCAGAACTTTTGCTTATTTTGCTTACAGGATTCTCAGTTTGAGCTAAGTTTAGTTGTAACTGTAACGCTGAATGAGCTGTGCGACCAACATCCAAAAGTGTGGAAGCTATTTCTGATGAAGCAACGGCAAGAGCTATATGACGTTTAGATGGAATTTCAGCAAGCATCAAATTTATTAAAAAGGTCTTTCCAGTTCTACCAGGGGCGTCAAGGAAGAGAATGTCACCTTTCTCTTCAGAAATCACATTCATCACTGCTTCATAAGCCGTTCGCTGATCTTCCGTTTGTCGAGGTTTATTTGTTTCCACCATATGTTGTAAAATATTGATATTATGGTTAGCTTCTCGTAGCAAATCTCCATCCAGAGTATGATATGCTTGTCTTGTTGGGACGGGTAATCCAAGCTGAAGCAACGTTTTCCCACAAATTGATAGACACTTATCTTCAAGCAGTATGAGAGTTTCATTGTAAATCTGAGGTAGTAATGTAAATCTATGTCTGGATCATCCCTCTGTTTTTGATGCAAAATATCTTCACTAAGTCTTTCTTTGTATTTTTCCAAAGGCTTGAGGGATTTGAAGGCGCGCAGGTTGTAATATTAAGGGCAAATAAATACCCTAATCGAGGCGGAAATCGTGTGATAGATGCCTCTTGTAAGGTAGAATCCCAGTGTTGATCGTCTTCTAGTAAGCAGAGTTTTATACATGCTTCTCTCTATGTTTCACACGCCTGCCCTTCTACAGTTTTTAAATCTGTGAAAGAAGTGGGTCCCCTGATGGTATGGATTAACAGAAGGAGATAAAAACACTCAGCGTTATTTGGGTGAACCGTGTATACACGTCCTAATGCATCAGATTCAAATGCATCGGAATGTCCTGGAAAGACATTACCTTGTTTCCTCCTACAAAATGATTTTTAGACTTATTCCAAGTGTAATATTTAGGAATCTCTGCATACAATAATGTTTTTGCGAATGTATCTTCTTGGCAGAGCTTAAAGTAGACTGTTAATGTTGTATCTGGTGGTTGAGTAGCTCTTTCGCAAAAATTATAAGAAGTGAAATAAACACTTGTCCGTTTTCTTGGTGTACGATAAGATGAACGACAGTTGGGTACCGGTCATGAATGGGCAATTGTAAGATTCTCCAAACTGCTTCATTACTGCTAATGTATCGGCCCATTTGGTGCCTTGCTATTTCAGCATTGACTCCTGTTGTTGCATTGTTAATTTCTACAACAGCCATATCACTACCCTTGTTGATGTATTTACAAAAATATATTTTATTGACTTGACAGAGTTACAATATTCGACATTGATACGTGCTTGGAACATCTTCGACAAAATAGGCGAGTAAGGTATAACCCAACGATTGTCGATTTCTACTTCATGATATTTATTGTCGATTCTTAAATTTATAACCGTTGTATGGCCTCCTTGTTCGGGCCTTCGTCGTCTGTATAGTGGGTAGCCATCCTCAGCCTTTCGTATATCATTTTTCTTTTGTATCGTTTCGTACACTTCTTATCTTTCATGCATGGGGATTTCATATTTAGGGCACCACAAGGACCGTGGATCATATGTTTTGAAACTATTTCGAACAGAACAGGATCTTGTTGTACATCGGGAATCTCCTCCCTGATAACATTGTCTACATCTCTGTGAAATATTTCCTCTTTTAGCCATATCAGGCTGTGAGCATGCGGAAGATCCCTTTTTGCCACTCGATCGAATACATCCAGAAATTTACTTCACCATAGATGCAGCTTTTGGTTATGATGTAAATAGGTTTTATAAGTTTTTGCCTAAACATTCGAACTATTATATCATGGCAGTTCGCTGGTGATATAATAGCTCGATAACTTACAGAAGTTATTCTTTAATTTCAGACCATGCTGTATTACAGATGAATGTGATAAATAGGTCTGGGCGCCCGTACGATCGTACATATGTCATGGCATCCTGTGCATACTCATGCATATGCCTTTGACTGCCTATGTATGTTGGAGGAAGAATGACCATTCTCCATATATCTGTAACATTTCCGTCGTTGGTTATGGCGTCTCTCAAGGGAATGTAATCTTCTACTCAAAGTTCCTGCTGATTCAACTTAATATCAGGTTGAGTAAAAAGTTTTCCGTCAAGGGGAGATACCTCCGCGCCAACAGCTGTCATTTCTGTGTTTGTTAGCCTTTCCACAAACGGTTTCTTGCATTCGAAAGCTGAAAATTGGAACTACACGACTGTGTAATTTGTTTGTTAAAAATTTATTATCTTGTGCGTCAAAAAGTATTTAAAATTGAGTTATCACGTCAACAGATCAGAACTATTATGTACTATGAGTTCCGTAACAAACTCAATGTGACTAAATGCCACCAAAAAATGTGTGAAAGTTTAGGCATCAATACGGTTTCTTAAGATACAGTCAAAATTTGATTGCGGAAGTTTAAGGCTGGAAATTTCGACATTGAAGATGAACCAAGTTCTCGCCGCCCTATTGAGGTTGATTGTGAGCAGTTAAAGCAAATCATTGATCAAGACAGAAATGTTTCAACACGAACTATTGCGTGAGAGCTTCACGTTTACCAAAAACAATAGTTAACTCTCTGAAACGCATAAATCTAACATTTAAGTTCAACCTCTGGGTGCCTCACAAATTGACTGCTTAAGACAAGTTCAAGAGAAAAGTGGCTTGTTTGGCTCTGCTCAAAGATCAAAGGAAAGTGAAAATTAGGGAAGAAATTGTGACCTGTGATGACAAATGGGTGTACTACAACAATACAGGCCGTAAAGGAGGGTGACCTGGGGAATCAGCAGGATCGTTTGCAAGACGAGCCCGAACAAGAAGGTGCTTCTCTGTATCTGATGGGATTGTCGCGGAATTATCTACAAAGAATATTTGAAAAGCTAACGGACTATCAACAGTGCAATATACAGCAACGTGCTAATCAAAGTTCGTGATGGCATTCGCGAAAAACGAAGAAACGAGTTCAGAAGGAAGGTGGTTCTCTTTCATCAAGATATCGCCCGGCCACATGTTAGTACGATGACCGGCTGGACGCTCTACAAGCTGGAGTGGGATTTGATGCAATATCCACCATACAGCCCAGACATGGCCCCTTCGGATTTCTATCTGTTTTCACATCTGCAGCTGAGTCTTGATGGTGCAATCTTCAATTCAAATGAAGAGGTCATGAATGAGGTCCATCTCTTTCTGGACTCGCGCACGCCACAATTCTTCGCAGAAGGGATTGAAAAGCTGCCAAAACGTTGGTAGGCGATTGTAGATTTGAACGGAGATTACTATCCTCATTAGCTTTGATGTTTTCGAATGTATTTATCATTTTAAAATAAAAAAAATTTTGCAGAAAACTCAACCTGATACATAAAAGACGTTCACTTTCTATCTTGGCATACATATCTACTATGTATTGATTGAAAAGTTGTCGAAACAGTAGAATGTGATTGGATGACTCTGTCCGTATCATTATACGAAAAGCATAAAATTAAATGACCGAAATTTTCTTGTTTGTAGTTGATCCTGTATCTGGGTTTGTTTGTTTTAAATGGAAATGGTACCCGTTCTCTCCCTGCCTGAAAATAATGGGATATTTTAGAGAGTCATAAGATTGATGTGTCTCTGTAATACTTTCCAGACCTTAACCTCTTTTCAGGATAATTATATCCCTCCTATCCGATTCATCCGCAACCATGACTATTGCCATTTCATTAACTGTGGATGCGTTGAAACGTCGTTCATGTTCTCCAACAGGTGTTTTGCCTGCTCGGATTATCGACTTGCACTGATCAATGGATATGCGTTCTAAAGCCAATTTAAATAATCGTACTAAAGCGTCATGTTGATGCAGTAACCTTTGTATATCTAAAACGATTTATCTTCTAGTCCCCGAAATCGATTCTCAGCGTTGTTTGGTTAACAGTGAAATAAATTTGTAAAAACTGCCCAGTCCTATCTTGAAACGGAAGCAATGACCCAATTCTGTGGTAGATTTGCCCTTGTATTTTAAAAGTTGGCATGAATACTTCTCCTCGAACGACAGCTGTGGTTCCAAATGATGTCATCTGAAAACATGCGCTATATTTTCTAATGTTTTGAAGGAAATGTGTAGATTCAAGAGTTACTCCAGAAATGAGTAAATAATATACAATGGTTCTGGTGGTGAATTAAGAGAGAATAGTTTTACTTTTCCGTTAGAGCAACACATCCCTAGCGTTTCACACTTGTATTTTTTAGCACGAAATACTTATATATTACGTTCCTTTTCCTAATAACTGCTTTGGGGAGGAGTCGATAGTCTTTAGTTGGATCATACGTAAATCCTCCAGATAGAGGCTCTGCCACATGCTTTTTTGTCTTCTGTTTACATGTTGTGATCGGTCAACACGCAGTCGCTACTCTCGATAATCAGGTAACTCGAATGTTCTTAAGATTTCTTGCCTAATGCGTTATTGCTGTAGACGCTGTTGAGTTTGTATTGGTCCTTCAGATGCCCGTAAGTTTTCTTGTATAATGCGTTGTTGACGTAGACGCTGTTGAGTTTTCATTGGTTCTTCAGACGCCCGTAAGTTTTCATGCCTAATGCGTTTTTCCTGTAGACGCTATTGAGTCTGTACAGGTTCTCCAAATGCCCGTAAGTTGTTTTGTCTATTGCGTTGTTGCTGTAGTCGCTGTTGAGTTTGAATTGTCTCTTCAAATGCCCGTAAGTTTTCTTGTCTAATGCGTTGTTTCTGTAGACGCTGCTTAGTTTGTACAGTTCTTCAGATGCCCGTAAGTTTGCTTGCCTAATACGTTGATGCGGTAGACGCTGTTGAGTCTGTAAAGAACTTTCAGTCAACCGTAGCAATCGGGATTTTTTTCCTGATTGAATGATTGATCCGAGAGAAGTCCGTTTCTTTGGAGGCATTTTATAAAGAAAAAATAACCTTACTTAATTTCACACACGTAGTATATGTATATGTATTAACACACGCAGACATTTTAATATCAACTCTAAAAAATCAGAATTCTAATTCCAAGAAATTCAGATAACGTGCAAGTAAATGATAATGCAACGTGCACTGGAAGTATTGCTAACGCAGATGTAAAAACAATTTGGCCGAGTTTTAATTTTTGTTTTAACCTTTTTTAAGGCTAAGGAGCTAAAATCGAGCGATCACAAAACCAAATATCCACAAAAAGAAACTTAACCTTAACACTGGTAAAAACCCCCATTATTTAAACAGTGAAATATAAAAATCTAAGCAGCTGAAATCACGTGATCACAAAACCAATGATGGAAAAATTCACAGAAATTGATTTAACTTTTAGAGCACGTGTTATAAAACAGATAAATATAAAAATTATAGCTGTTTAATCACTCACGCGCTTTTGAATTTTTAAAGATATTGGAATAAACAAGCAAATTCTTACAAACTGTGTTTAAATTGATTTTCAACATTGTTTTAAAATAAGATAAAAAGTCATACAGAAATGGGATAAGTTCCACTAAAAAGCTATTTTTTAAAATTTTACGAAGGTGTAAAAAACAAATTTCTGTGAGATGATATGTTCCAAAGTTATGGCAAGAAACCGCTAAACCTTTTAACCCCCTGTCACCCATTTTAGGTGGAGTTTAAAACTTTTTAATTGCGTAGTTATTCATTCTAGGTGTTAAGGAACATGTGTGCCGAATTTCGTTCTAATCCGTCAAGAGGTGTGGAATTGAAGAAGGTTCAAACGCACAAACAAAGAGGCATTGAATTTTATATATTAAGATTAGAATAAATAAACTTGTTGAGAAAGAATTTAAAGGAATTTATACAGTTGCGTAAAAAGTTTCCAGCCTAGAAAAAGGTATGGAATCATCGACAGTTATTCAGTTATTACATCCTATAATTTAACGCATATTTTACTTAAAGATGGAGAATATTGATGTTATGGGACCTGCAGAACCTCTAAAAATAATCCATCTAGAGCAGGATAATAATATATACGTACTATGCGGGATGAAACAACCTTATCCCGGAGCGATGCCACTGATATCCATCTTAAATCAAAATTGTAAAACTTTGCATCCAATATTTTCCAGGACCAGCATATCTAATATCATAGATACTTATAAGACTTTAAATTTTAGTTCATCCTTAAAGCAACAATTCTTTAAGGTTTTGTTGAAGGAAGTTTTATGGGATGAACTTCATTATATCATTAAAAGAGAAGTAGAATCTGAGATCGTTGCAGGAAGGGCCATGTTTCTTATCATCAGTGGCCAAGATCGACTGACTACTCTGAGATTATTCATTATTACCGAGACTCTCTTATCATTATATCTTTCTATTTTCAGCTACTAATTATCTTCAACGGCTGATGACGATAATGGAGAAAGACGTAGTAAGTATAACATTGCATTCAGATTAGAACGGCATAAAATGAATAGTTTAATAGAAATTTGTACGTGAAGCATTTCATTGTACGAAGTCAAGTTTATAGCCGATACACGACTTAACCCTTAAAACTGTCTACGGGACACATGTAACTCCGAAGGTTAATTCAGTTAGATTAACATTATCTTTAAAAGCTAAAAAAGGGCTAATTTGTGATGGACCTCGTAATTTT
>BGPR01005250.1:53677-71996 GCA_013235015.1 Araneus ventricosus | reverse complement strand
TGTCAATGACGACGACATGAAAGGAGGAGGCATCATATGGCCCACCGTTATGCACGGCCCAATACGGCTTTCTTTACGACCACCCACTGCACATTATCGTTCCTTACTCTGATTACCATCCACACAATGATATCCTTTTAGTGGCTCAATGGTGCTGTTAGGAGGCGTGAGTTGCTGTTCCAGTGAAGGTCAGGTTAATCAAAGACTTGCAATTTAAAATTTCTGGAGAAAAATTAGAGCAGGGATTAGGGAAAATACGAACAGACTTGTGAAATAAACATGAAAAATCAGAATTGGAACTGAGAAAAAAGAGATAATAAATTTAATAGAAACTGTTTCAAAAAAAACTTTTAATAATGCATTTTAATATTGCATTTATTTAAAATTATTTTCTTCGTCGTTTATTTATAATTCAGTATCTATACTTATAAAAGTGTGTGTGTGTGTGTGTGTGTCAGTCATCATAATCAATCATTGCACCATTGGATAGAATAAACAATTTTCTGCCTAATGAAATTTTTTTTGATCTTCAAACGTAATTTACTGAATTTTGAGAAATTTTGAAAAAAATAGTCAGTTTTGCCGAGAAAATTTTGTTTTCGTATTTAAATTTGCTGCATCAACCGTTCTAATAACGTTATCTCTTTCATTTTTTTGAGGTAATGATTGGAATATACCCCCTGATGTAAAACAAGAATGGTTAGAATATCTGTTATGGTTGAATATTAATTCATTTTTTTCTGAAGTGCTTTTCTTTTAAAATATTTTCGCTGCAATTTTTACCTTCTTGATTCTTCGTACACAAGGTCGCGGTGTTCCATTCCCAGCATGTATTTCGTCGAAACCACAGAAAAAGAGCACGTGACGTCACAATGCCTTTGTTTCCAACGGGTCGACAGAACATTCTTTACAATTAGTGTTTTACATAATGTGGCTTCAAAGTTTAAACCTGAAGTGGACGATTTCATCTCTTTTTTCCCCTTCTTCTCTGATTCATTTTGAATGTATTTAAACACAGAAATTATGTTTGTCGTGTTGTTCCATTTAAAATCGTTTAAAATTTCATTCGGTTTTCATTCTTTAACGTTTGACCTGGTTTATAGGAATCAATCTTTTAAATGCTAAATTTGTTTTCGAAAATATCGGTTTATTTTGTACTGTAACTTCAATTTGAAATCATTTCGTTGAATGGGTTTAATTTAAAGTATCTAATGTCACCAATTAACTATTTCAAACAAGATCCAAAGATTTTAAGGCATCAGCCTGACTGAATTATAACTCCATTGTAGCGAGCGAACCAGATGGTTGTTTTTACTCATTTTGAATTGTAATAGCATCGTTTGCTGCAAACTTTATGATTTCATTGTCGCTTAAAAAAACAGTTAATGTCATTGTCCCGAAGAAAAATAAGCTGTCAAATCAATAATATATATATTTTCTTGTATTGATTTTGTTCTCAAAAATTTATTTTATGTCGTTATGGGCTTTAATTTTTTATTTATTTATTTATTTATTTATTTTTGGAAATTCATGATACCAGGGGCAACGTCTTCTAATGTAATTTACTAAATTTTGAGAAATTTTTGAAATATAGTCACTTTTATGGTAATTTTCAGTTCAGATTTCTTAAAATTCTCGCATCCGACGTTCTAATAACGCTATCAATTTAATTTTTTTCAGCTTATGACCGGAACGTTTCTGTCGGATTTAAAACTAGAACGGTTAATATATCTTTTTTCCGTTTTTTTAAATCAATTTTTTCCTGGTCAGTTTAAAGAGATTTTTCTCTAGCTAGCATTCTCCCTCGGAAATTTCTCCTCAGGTTTCCCAACATGCATTATTGCAATTTCATTGACTGACGGTGCAGAGCGCAGGATACGTCATGACCTTCAACTGAAAGACTTCGATTATTATTTTCGGCAGTGTTTTAACGTGTTTATTTGTCTCGCATATTTTGCTTGCTGTATGATAATCATTTTTACGTTGCATTTTTTAAATAATGTTTCGGATTAACGCATTTTCTACAGTTAAAATGTCATTATCGCGAAGAAAAATAAGTGGGGAAATCAACAATTTGTATAATTTGTTTTGATTTTATTTTCAACACTTTTTCGTGTCACTATGGCCTTTTTTTATTTTGTTGAAGTCCTGATTCCACGGGCAATGCCGTGCGCGTACTGCTAGTTATAAATATTCTGGATTTTTTATATCAGATTTTTATATCAATTTATCCGAAAATCACTACCAGGTGGCGGCACTATTACAGATTAAAAATTTAATTAAATTGAAGAATTAACTGATAATAAAATTCTGCAAATATTAAAATAGTGCCTAGTCATCCAGAACAAATAAGTATACAAACTTCCAAAGTTTAAGCACATCAGGAAGTGAGCGAAAACTCGATTACAAAATTCCATCTTTACAAACATGAAGCAAGTCAAGTTAAATAAAAGTTTATAAAAACCAAGCAAAATAAATTTACCAGTTCATTATTTTAAAACATTTCTTTGAATTTAATTATGTATAACAGGAACTCACGAAGTTTACAGTCATTTCACCTGCATTAATGAATTAGAGGCATCTGTTTTTATGCCTTAACATGATGTTGTTTGGGGTAAAAAGTCGGTGGTCTGTAAAAAATTGCCAGGCAACAAATAAAGAATTATCAATTTTCAAGCTGGCGGCGAGCTGGAATGTCTACAAAGTGAATGCTTTGAGAAACGATTAGCAAGTAATGAATTTTTATTTTTTAAGTTATTTTATTAGATATACGTATTTCTTTACATTCATAGTATATTAAAATATAGATTGTAACCTTTTAGAAATGTGTTACAAAATCATGACTACAATCGTGATTACATAGATTGCTTTCCTGAAGCCTTCTTTCGTCAGACGTGTTCCTTATTTATTTAATCAGACGTTGCCATGCACACCGTCAATATTAAGAACATATCATGAAAGATTTCGCTTTTAGAACTCTTCTTTAAACAAGTGTAGTATTAAGTGTATTTTCAAATTTATTTTTAATCCGGAAACACAAAAGTATAAGGAAAAAAATAATACTTTTTACTGATATAGTGTAAAGAAATACAGCCTGTAGAGACTAGTCTCAGTTCTATGGATTAGATGCTCATCACTTGATCAGAGATTTTAAATTGTGGTACAAGTTTGAAATTATTAGCGGACATGCGCAATATTCAAACCAATTTCATTGTTGGTATATGATAACCTAAATTTTGCATAAGCTAATTTCATATTCTTTATAGGTCCTCTGCACCCGATAGAAGATTAATAGGCCTACCAAAATTTTTATTTCATTACTGACACATTTTGGTGGTTAGTTTTAATATCTCATTTGAAAATGGGCAAACAAAAATGCTTTGAAATGTATAGCCACCTTCATATCGAGACCACTGTGCCTTTCATATAAATTTTTTCCATCATTGTTTCAAGAAACATAGAATTCGTTTTGCCACAAATTTTCTTTTTTCCCATCTATTTTTAAGAACCAAAATTGAATTTCAGATAATGATTGAGATTCCTACTGTTAAATAGTAGTTTTAGAAAGTAAAATAAAACCAATCAAACCATAGAAGCTGAAAAACTTTGCTTCGTTAACTAAAAAAAAATACTAACAATTTATTTCTTGTTGTCAGGGTTTTTTAAAAGAATACTTTAAAAGAAAGCGCAAAGTTAATTAAAATATATAAATATTGTGTAATGATAAATGATATGTATTATAAATGTAACTCTGTTTTGGATATTACCGTTCTAGATGCCAACGGTTTAAATGATCCGAGGAAAAGAAAAAAAACTCTATTTTAGTTTACGTGTTTTTCGTCTTTCACATTTTCTTTTATCTGCAGGCAAAACGCTTCCGCCTAAATGCCATTTTCATAAATTATGGTCGTGTGTCAACGTAGAAAGTGTTACAGTTGTTTATGCTGACAGGAGAATTAAAATTTCCTTACGAGCAACTGAAAGCAAAATAATTTATCATGAAGGCTTTTTGGAATGGTATTTAGCATTTTTCAAACTTAAAGCGCAGGCAGATGTTAAATTTTATCGCTGTAAATCATGCGGGATATTAGTTTCGTTTTATATCTTGCACTGCAGTACTTGTGTGCAGAATATTAATTTTATCTTAAACATAAAATAAATTTGCGAGTACTTAAATTGATTCTTTTTTTATTCTCTAATAAACTGCTCAACTTTAAGTTAGATTATTTGTGATAAAAATAAATAAGCACACAGCAGCAGTTTATTCCCAAGGGTCCGTTGAAAAATAAAGGAAAAATAATATTATTGGTATTTTTTTATTTCAAATGTTAAGTTGTTTCTTAACTACTTCAACCGCAATTTTGAAAGAACTGCCACATAATCTTCTACAGCGTGCAGATTTCTATCATTGTAAAGAATATCAAAGACAAATTTCAATAATTTTGCATATATATAATGGTTGTTACTAAAGTTAAAATTAAGTTGCGCAATGCCTGTAAATCCTTATGCGTAAAGTTAGATTCCAGCTTATGTTCGGTGTATCGGAAATGGAATTCAAAAGGTGTTAAGCCGGCAATTCACTTGAAGGCTAGCCATGCCATTTGTCCTAAGCCCGTTTTTTCCCCCATCCATTTTAATCGAAATCTCCAGGCACGTCATTTACTTGAGGCTTCGAAGCGCGCTGGCGCTGCCGCTCTTCGATCCCGCTTATTCCCTCCCACTCGGCTGATTTTCGATTTCCTAGCTTCGAAGCGAGGTCCCAAGTTAGTCAGATCCTTTGATGTACCGCCTACCCTCCTTCGAGACCTCAAATTGGAATCGGCGCGTGAAGTGCTGGAATTTGATTTCGTTGGAATTCCAGCTCCCCCGAGCCTCTATGCTAATTTCCATGGGTTTTTAAAACTGACGATTGCTTTTTCCTTCCCGCGTTCCAAAAAGTCCAGTTAGGATTAGATGTGAATTGCCTGCTTTAAAAATCTTGTTTCATAGAGAAATTCTTGTACTACGAAAAAAATGTAACTTTCATTTGAAAATTGTTATTTTCTGATAAAATGCCAATATTAAAGATATATAAAGTGAATAATATATGTGGGGAAGGGAGGGTGAAGTCATTGTTTGCCTTCGGAGCATTTTAGCTTTACAGGGTGATCCTAAAATGTCAGACGAAAATTTAATTTTAGGTAGGGGAGACAGAAGTAGATCTTGTAAAGGAATGAACGGTCGGAAATGGCGTGTTGAGGTAATAAAAAGGACATAAAGAAGAGGTCTTTGATGAGATCAACGTTTGTTCATCTAAATATGTTTATAACCCATTATTATCACCTTTGGGAACATGATGATTCACATAGCAAGATGTCACATGACTATGAGGGAAAGTTCTGCATTAATGTTTGGGGAAGCATGATACAAGATAATTAGTACGCTCGACCGTACATTGTACCTAGTCGGTAAGCCGGCCATATATCCGGGATCTTTCTACAAACTAGCTTCCTTGTCCATTTCATGAAACTCATGTCAAGGAGCTTTGTGTTCGCGCTGTTGTATACAGGGTGTCCACACTTATCTTGATCCGATATCTCATTTCTAAACCGTTAGAGATAGACGTATAGTTACAATTAAAAAATGCTTTAAATGAAGAGAAGAATTGCATTTTATGTTTTATGAGTCACTAAATATATTTCTAAATAAGTTACGAATCCTAACTTTTTATACGGTCCCCTGGTCCTATCAGTCATATTTAGTAAAATATTTTTGACACTCTAAAAACTTAAACAAAAAAAGTCCCACTCTTCTGCGACAAAAACTGAGCGAGTTATGGAGCTTTGAATTTCATGATTTTTAACCAATCAGCGGCCTCGTCGGGCAAGTGCTGCGCATTGATTGGTGGATCGTCTTCAAGACGGCTATTGAAATGGTTTAAAGTGGTCTGTCAGCGATATTCAAAGCTCCATAACTCAGTCAGTTTTAGTCGCTGAAGAGTGGGACGTTTTCTGTTTAAAATGTTAGAGTGTCAAGAACATTTGACTGAATATGATTGTTAGGACCGGGGGACTGTATAAAAAGATAGAATTCGTAACTTTTTCAGGAATATATTTATTCACTAAAAAACATATATTATAATTCATTTAAAGCATTTTTTCAAATTGGAACTATATGTCTATCTCTAACGGTTTAGAAATTAGCTTTTGAACCACGATAAGTGTAGACACCGTGTATATTGTCAGCCTTTTGTTCTAGAGACGAACGCATGTTGTTGAGGTATACGGCTCAAAATCCACATGCAAAATTTGCTTATTTCGATCGCCTCAATTTATCTGGAAATTTAAGCCCGATATTTTGGAATCACCCTGTACATTTTCGTTTGGTGTTTTGTTACGAATTATTTGTATAAGAAAATTAAGTCTTAAATATTTCGCGGGAAAGGAGAAGGACGACTGCTTAGGGATGGCAGTTGCCAAAATAACCGGTTTTCGGTTATTCAGGTTTTTTTCGCCTCCGATTTAACCTGGTGGTTATAACAGCTCAAAATAACCGGTTTTTGAAATAACCGGGTGTTTTTGGAGGAGGAGGGGGTTATGAAAAAACAAACAGACAAAATTTCTTATTAATACTGTTTTTACAGGAAATCAATCCATCGGCCAATATTTATCTGTTCATAAAGACTCTTTCAGTAATCAGCCAACCAACAGAGGCCTCGAGGAAGCAGTTCTCGTTGATTGGCCTAAGTTGATGAAATTCAAAGCTTCATAACTTGGTAAATTTAATTTAATCGAACCTAAAATTGAGCCTATTTCCCGATCCTGTTCTTGGCCCGGTTGCATATAGGCATACTGTACTCGAGCAGAGCACCATTGTAACTTTGGAGGGCTCTGATTGGACAAGCGAATTTGACGTAACTATGCTTTGCTTGTTTGTTTACCTCTGACCACGCTCTGACTGATTCTTTCAACTAACTACAGCGAAATGTTCTTTGTGTAATACGCTATGGCTATTCAGAATTCCAATCTTCCCCCTTCTTTCGTAAACGAAGTTGTTAAAATCGTTGAAGATGAAACCATCGTTCGAAGCAACCTTAAAAGTGTTTCCGATGTGTATTCATGGATAGAAGAATATGGAAGAAATCGGACACGAAATGGAATCTTCGATCTTCTAGACCATATGGAACAAGGCTTGTGTGCTGGTAAATAGCAATAATAATTTCAAATCATTATCTTTTAGAGGATGTATGTTGTAATTTGTAATCCTATATCAGGCATTATTTCAATACTTATATTTATCATGGTTTAAGTTAACTATTAAAATATGAATTTTAATATTTCAGATCTGAATAAAGCAATGAATAAAATGTAACGACATTAAATCAAGAAGAAGAAAGATTCTCCTTTTGAAAACAAATTCAGGCAATATCTTGTAGAAAAAATTAGTATATTTAGAGTTTTAAGAACTATAAACAAGATACGCGTATCTCACTGTCGATGCGATGTGCAGAAGAGTGACATGAGATTCGCTTGTCCAATCAACGCCCTCCAAAGTTATAATGGTGCTCTACTCGAGTACAGAATGCCTATATGCTGACCGGTTATTGGATTTTTAAAAAATAACCGAAAAAACAGGTTAACAGAAACAAAAAAAACGGTTTTCGGTTAAAACCGGTAGGTTTTTCCCATTCCTACAATTGCTTGCCTTCGCAATAGGGATTGCAATCCGGAAAACCGGATCCGGCATCATTAGACGTCTACCGGATCTGGCACCAGTTTGCCGGATCCGATCACCGTATCCGGTAAATTAAAAAAAAATACATGAAGCCGATTTCTTGAAAAAATACTCGCGTTGTTGCAAGAGTAGGTACTTAAATGCGTGGTGTGTACGAGTCGTTCGACGCTGACTCACCCGCTTCACATATAGACATTCTTATTGTTCAATTGATTGATGAATTATGTTTATGTTGCATTTACGAGTACGAGAATGATTTAAGTAGATAATTAGACTTAGAAATGAATTGAGTGACGATCCATATTTCTGATTTTTCTTTATAATACGACTTTCTTCTTACATAGTGACCGAAATAACGTTTTAAATTGTAAGTATGTACCTATTTGTGTTGCATTGCAGGTACTAGTCTAAAAGTTCTAAAACAAACGTGTCACTTTTGAAACCAATTCAAAATGAAAGAAGGAATATTAATATACTTACAGAATAAAAAAAAATGATGATTATACAAGACGAACTGATGATACATTTACTATGCCGAAAAAAAAGTTGTAAGACTAGAAGTGAAAAATATCTTAGAAAGAGTTGTTCAAAATGATAGCTTTAAAAAGAAAACGTAGATAATATAGTAGAAAATAACATCATCGTCATTGAAAAGTGATTTGACATTACAGAAAGAATTACAAATTAAAATCCAGCAAGATATGAAAACCTACAGCATAAATACCAAAAAGAAAAAAAAGAGAAAGATTATGAGAAAACTAAGAAAGGGA
This sequence comes from Araneus ventricosus, assembly GCA_013235015.1. Classification (NCBI taxonomy): domain Eukaryota; kingdom Metazoa; phylum Arthropoda; class Arachnida; order Araneae; family Araneidae; genus Araneus; species Araneus ventricosus. The sequence continues at coordinate 63,513 of BGPR01005250.1, read as the reverse complement.
ATGACTGCATGTGAAAGTGAAGGAGTTAGAGGAAAATACTTGTCTTCTATTCATGAGTATTTGTTGACAATAAAACCGACAAGTGTAGAAGCAGAAAGGGCTTTCTAGGCAGCTGCTTATATTTGTAGCTCTGTAAGAAGTCGATTGACAGATGACACAATTAACACTATTTGTTTCCTACGATTATTTTTTCAAAACCAAAGTGAGTTTTTTTTATTGTTTTACTTAAAATAATAATTTAAAGAAAGTATATTAAAAAATACGAAGAAGTTTTAAACTCGTTATTGTATAATTGTGCCATTGATTAAACAGATTCATGATGACTATCATAATTATAAGAATGAGACTGCTTGGCGTGTCTAAAATACCTAATTATTGTGATCTCAGCTGATAAGCTTGATTTAGTTAGATTTAATATAAGTTACATTACAAGTTATCATTGATGTCATTTGTGAAATCTAGTAAGTGAGACTGAACTTAGCCGCCCTTCATTATCTAATTATTACTAAACTAATATAACAATTACAATTTAACTAGTTACACTGTACTAAATTTTTATTGTTGATTCATACGTAAATGTTGATTAATTATAACAGTGTAAAAAAAGTTCATAAGAAATTAACGCTTTTTTTATAAACTTTGTAATACACTCACTTTATCATCTTTTATACAGTTGATTTTGGAATGAAAAGGCAAAATAGTTTTGATGTGTCCAATCCGGCCGGATCCGGTCGAATCGATGGGAATCCGACCGGATTGAAATCCCTACTTCGCAATAACTGAGGTCACAACTTAAATTTTGCTCGAGATTACATGAGAAAAGTTGAATCTGTAAAAATTTCTTTGATGAAAATCTAAAGATAATAACGTCTTTTTTTAAATACATATTTCTTTTTCCAATATTACCTAACTGAAAATTAAACTTTCAATTATTTCTCTTGCTTGAAAAAGTATTCTTCACTGAAAAATAATTTGTAACATTTTGTGATTCAACCGTTTAAGATCTTTTCACTCGTAAACAGAAAATAGATATTAGAAGTGGTTGCAGAACAAATATAAAAGTAAACATAATAATGGTCGTGATAATATTAATGATTATTGTTTATTTTTAGACAGAAGGAAAACGCTTAAATACAATAAAAAAAGGTTATTAAATTAAGTAGCCAAATCTGTTTATGCGAATTCTAATTATATTTTTTCTATAAGGCCAAATTATGTCCAAGGTCTTTAAGCCCAAATTAATATCATTGTTTTTACTTGGAATATTTTCTTTCATAAAAGAAGCATAGAAATAATAATAGAAAAATATAAATTTGAATTAAAAATAAATAAAAGAAAATAGAAAAGTAAACAATAATAATAATGAAAATAATATACGTTTTTGCGAGCAAACGCAGCAGGCAGAAAGTAATTGCTTCAACAAAAAATTTTTAAGATAACAAAACAAAAACTATAGTATAAAATAGCAAAGTTTCTCTAAAAATTGAAACACTTAACAAAAATTAGAAATCACTCAAAATGGAAAAGAACTAGAATGGCGCACTCATCGGAGACCACACGCCATTAGTAGTTCTAAATGGACAGATTTTCTGTAGAAAGGAATAACAAAACTCCAAAATTTAATCCTTTCTGTGGTCTGAACCTGTCCGGCTACCAAATAAAGAAAAAAAATTCCAACAAATTCCCTAATCCAAAATCAATAGAGAGAAAAATGAAAATGTTCACCCTCTTTCAAAATCAAGCCAAGCGGAAATGGATATACGATGAACAAAGCGATTAGGGAATTTGTTGGAAATTTTTTTCTTTATTTGGTAGCCGGACAGGTTCAGACCACAGAAAGGATTAAATTTTGACTTTTGTCATTCCTTTCTACAGAAAATCTGTCCATTTAGAAATACTAATGGCGTGTGGTCTCCGATGAGTGCGCCATTCCAGTTCTTTTCCATTTTGAGTAATTTCTAATTTTTGTTAAATGTTTCAATTTTTAGAGAATCTTTGCTATTTTATACTATAGTTTTTGTCCTGTTATCTTAAAAAAATTTTTTGTTGAAGCAATTACTTTCTGCTGCTGCGTTTGCGCGCAAAAACATATATTGTTTGCATTATTATTATTGTTTACTTTTCTATTTTCTTTTATTTATTTTTAATTCAAATTTATATTTTTCTATTATTTGTCTTTGCATTTTATTACATATAGCTGCGTATGCGCCTTTCTATTTAATGCAAAAAATAGTTTTTATTTTATTTTAATTTCAATTAATTAATTTTGCTAAATTTTATCAATTGTAACTATTATAGAAATAATACATCTTTTAGATCGAAGAATTAGCTGTTTTGAGAAAATAAATAATATTATTGAGACTTGAGAGACAACACATTTTCATCTACACTGATTATGAATCAATTATGAAAATGCAGGGTGAAAAGAGAAGAATCTTTCTATGCAGTGAAAAAAGTCTCTATCCTTCAGACTAGCCTCTAATCTTCTCTAACAATCTACAAATAGCACAAATACAGACAATCGAAAGCAGGTAGTTTTCTCTCTATTTATCTCTCCGATAAAGTACATCTACTTATTTTTTTATAAATCATGTTCTATAATTACTGCGTATTCGATGGTTAATTGACTGATGCTTAGGTTCATGTAATGTTGTTCAATCTGTTCTAGTGGCTAATTAGAAAATAGAATTTAATGAATCACAAGAGAAAAAATGATGAGAGTAAAAAATAAAGAGTAAATCCCTTTATTTTGGCAACTAGAAAAGATTTCTTTTGTCCTGGAAGCTTTAAAGATAGTCAAGATACACAATCTCTTCTTTTTGATTTATATGAGAGTGCCTCTGTTGAATTTAATTTAGATAAATTTGATCTTCGACGTACCAAGGTGAAATGAATTTTTGCTCGAATTTTCAAGTGAAAAATAACGCGATGAAACTTTTCCTGCGAGAAAGGAAGAATCTTTTCAAAGGTAAACATACTTGTATCCCTTTTCTTCATTCATTTTTTGTACAACTCGGGGATTCTTTTTCTTCTGGTTAGCAGGGAGGAGGAGGGTGCTGTTTGCTTTTTGTTTTCTTACATACGATAAGACAGCGGACACTTTTGCTACCTTCGAAATAATGATTTATGCGAAGAAGAAAACAGAAGTGGTCCCATTTGGAAGACAAAACTTCACCATTTACTCTAATAATGTTGTTTAGACTTGGTTGGTAATAACGAGATCTTAAAATAGGTGTGAAAAACATAATTTGATGTGAAGGTAGTGTACACAAACAACGTAAATTATATGATCGCGGATTCGAACTCAATTTTAATTTGGCAGGTAAGGATCCAAATCCTTCTACTCGCACAATCATTTGGGTCATATTAATATATCGAGTGCAAGTTAATTCGAAAGTATTAAGCACAACCTTTAAATCTAGATGGCACATGCCAAAAGAAATAGAATTTGGTTAGTAGCATATAGGTGGATGAATGCTGGAAGGCGTTGTTTGGCCTAAAGTGAATGAACAATTTTGAAGTTGTGCAGCAATTCTGAAATAGAAATATGGATATGGAGTATTGAGCATCTTACAGAAATGATCGAGGAGTGTTTCACTTCAACCCTGCTTTGATTCTGCACTTCTTCAGCACTGCAGAGATTTTCAACATACGCGTCTCCAAATATGAATCGTTTAAGCATTTGTATCGAATTAAACTAGATCTTTCTCAACTAACCTTTATTGCGTCATACTCACACAACAAAGACTGCAGTTACACAAAGCATGCGGTCACATACAGGGTGACAATTATTGAGCTATATGAGAAAAAACCTTGATAACTTTTGAACCGTTGGCGAGATTCAGTTAAAACTTGGCGGTTGAATGCAGGGCATGTTGGGATTTGTTTTGAGCATGCGCACTCTTATTGTTGTTGTTCATTTTTCGTTCAAAATGTCGAAATAAAGCGTTTTTGAGCGTATATTGGAGTATACTTCGTTCAGTGCAGTAGTACTTTCCATTTGCTACTCGAATAAATTTTGAAACTAGAAGTTCGATTTACTTCAAGGCTTTAAAATAAACCGGTATTGTTTCATCAATAGCATTCAAACAGTTCTCCGGAAAACGATATAGCTTAGGTTCACGGTGTTTGCTTATGGATGACACTGAGTTGCTCACTGAAGGCGATATACGGGCAGGAATAAATAATTGTATAGCATTAATGTTAGTGCAGTCCGATTTACTTCTCGTAATTTTGGCAAGTTCGTTATCAAGCTTTAAAATATAGCAGATTAATTATTTCCATCAATAGCTTGTTCGACGGATTTCATCAGAGGAGCCATGAAATTTACGGGTTTGCGGTGATTGCTTATAGATGAAGGCACTGATTGCTCACTGAGGCGATATACAGGCGAATAAATGTGCCCTCCAACGATATGTGATGCGATCGTTACTTCTCGAAATAATTTTTTGGCTTAAGTTCGTGTCAACTATAAATAACCAGCAGATTATTAATTTCATGAATAACTTGTTAAACAGTTCTCAGGAGGAACGAATGTACGGGTTTACGGTGATTGCTTTGAATAGAGCACTGATTGCTAGAAGGCGATATACGAGGCAAGATAAATGTATAACGTGTATTGATGCGATCGTTGCTATAAATAGTTTTAAAGCAAGTTCGTTGTCAAGCTTTAAATAACAGCAAGGTGTATTTCATCAATATTAGCACTTGTTAAACAGTTCTCGGAGAACCAGTATTACGAGGTTTTGCAGTGATTTATAGGATAAAACCTAGTTGCTCACTAGGGGCGTCATCACGACGGGTCGTATTCAATACATAAACGGTGGTAGTGCAGTCGATTCCAGCTTTCCATCTCTAAATAGTTTTAAGCCAAGTTCGATTTATCAAAGGCTTTAAATAAACCAGCAGATTAATTAATTTCCATCAAATAAACTTGTTAAAGTAGTTCTCGAACAGATGTAACGGGTTCCGCGAGTGAGTTAAACTATGGATGGGCGCTGAGTTGCTCCGCTGGAAGGGCGGTCTGCAGGCAGCGAATAAATATTGCTATATTGATGAAAAATGATGGTCTGATCGTTCCTTTCCATCAAATAAGTTTTTAAGCCGGTTCGTTCAATCAGAGCACTAGATAATAGTAGGGTCAATTATTTCAAAATCAATAAACTGGTGAAACAGTTCTCGGAGGACAGTCTTCACTTGGTTTACAGTTAGCCAATGGATTAACTGATTATCACTGGAAGGCCAATCTCACAGGCAGATCAAATAATTATGCTCTCTTTTTTTCTTTTTTTTTTTTCTCTCATATATAAATAATCAAATGGCGAAATATCAAGCATCAATAATGTCGGCAAATGGCGCATCCGCATCGGCAATCAATCATCAGGCATCAATCGGCAGGCGGCGCATCGGCGAAAAATGTTTTGCGGCGTAATGAAATAGGCATCAAAGGCATCGGCGCGTCATCGGCGCGCACTCAAATCGGCATCGGCGTATCTTTCTCAATCAGGATCTACCTAAGCCAGAGTTCCGCTCTCAGGAGGAGAACTTTCAGAATAATAAACTCAGGTCGGTAATTCAACAATAATTAACTTGTTAAAACGGTTCTGCTCCAGGAAGAGCAGAATGTAGATAGGTATCTTATACTGATTAGCATTATGGAAGTTATGATTGCTCAGAGAAAAGGGACGATATCACCATAGTGAATAATTTATTTCATAAACATGTAGCCATGATGTCATATTTGCTATAAATATTTTTGTATCTTAAGTTCTCCTCGCAAAACTTTTAAATAACGCAAGATTTTGTTTCATAAATAATTAAACGGTTCTCGGAAGAGGAAACGATGTGATGGGGTTTGATACGTTTCATTATATTTTTACTATCGTAGAATAAGCGTGAGTTTAATATCAATTGAAACCATCATTGTTAGTAATTTATGCCTACATTGTTGCTATTACTTCATGTGATGTTTAGCTCTTGCTCTTAATTTACTAGATGTTTCTCATTTACTCACAGAGATTTAGAATGAGCTGCATAATTCCTCAGCATCCATTCCACCAGATTCCCTGTCACCTCATGGGACCTGGTAGTGTCGTCCCTCAAGATCATCAATTGGAAAATACTGCTTCCATATAAAATTTTGCCTTTCAGCAACAATCTAAGGCATTACCAAAGAATAGGCTCCAAATGCGCTTATTAAGAATTCCGGAGTTTATCAGACCAAGAAGTTAGAAGGGGGTATTTGCTAGAACCTGGACGATAGGAACTGATGAAGACGACAAATTTGGGCTCGAGTAATGAAACCAAAGAAATGAAATGAAATAGTTGGATTGTAGTAACTAGTTCTGAAAACTCAAAATAATTAGTATGTAAATGTATTGGATTAAGCTAGAATATAAAGGGGCGTAATATGAGGCTAAACTTTGATTTTTTCTATTCACCCCAGTTGGAATATTTCCATAGAAATTCAGATATGCAGTCAGATTGGGCAAGTGAACTTTCACCAAGACATGAAGAGATGGAAGGATGATGATATGAAAGGATGGAATATCAACATAAAACCGCATATTACATCACCATTGGAAAGAGATCACAGCACAGCAATTCTGCCAGAAGAAAAGCTAAAAGTTTTTTTGAGAGAAGAAAAGCGCTGTAGAGGATTAGCATTACACTTTTCATAGACCCATTGGATCATTTAAATCTTAACATAGATGGGATATCAAATGAAAATTGTATTTTGAGATTAATAAAGTAAAAAATGTCATTAAAAATATGGATTTGAGCCATTTCTCCCAAAATGTGGAAATCAATTTTGTGAAAAAAATAGCCGCAGTGATCAAGCAAAGAACTGGATTTTCATTTTTTTAGAATCAAGCACGAAAATAATATAAACATCAGTTCATCAAAAGAATGAATAGAGATTTTAGGTGTTTCCAACCACATTAATATTTGGAAACCCACAGAGAGGGAGAATTGAGGTAAACCGAGGAATTCAAGATGGCTTGGAGGAGAACAAGATGATCACAGGAGTGGCTGAGAGGAGGAACAAGAATATCACATGAGTAAACTAGAGAGCCTGGGAATATCATGATGAAACAAGAGAGATCCGAGGAGAGTTTCGAGGAGAACCATAAAAAAAGGAAATCATGATAAACAGGGAACTCAGAGCCAGAGAGGAGCAAAGGGCGCATGAGTAAAACGGTCCTCTTGGCCCCAACATCAATGGCCTGGTTTTGAAAGACAAAGCCCTCCGTCATTTTTTTGCGTGTTTCCGCAGTAGTTAATTAGACTTATGCCTTCATGGTTACAATCTCAGGAAATCAATTACCGAATGTTTACCTTAGTAAATACATCCATGTCTGTGTTATCATATTATATTATTCTGCATTATTGTTGCGATAATTCGTTTTTTTTTTATTTTGCAGATTTCTTTCTTCAATTTATTTGTCCTCTTTTCCAAGTATAAAACATGTTAGTTTACCTTATTAATTAGTGAATGACTTTGAGTTTCTCCAGGAATAAGCCTAGGAACAATCCGATTTATGGCTGTTTATTTCCTGATTATAAAATATTTCAACCTCTATTTCAGATGAGAATGCTCCGAGAAGATTGTCAACATAAACTTCCGAAATAAATATTCAAATAATCAAAAAATTAAAAGATTAGCAGAGATTTATTTTCCAAAAAAGAAAATGGATTTCTGGGAAGGAGATTCGTAACTTGTTACTATACGTAAATATTCCACTCTTTTCTGTTAAATCAATGCAGTTAAGTCGAAAAGGTAAAGCGAATCAAATCCTTATTGTTTGTGCTCCTTCTAGAATCATTGTTATACCTAGCTATTTTCAGTTTTAATAGTTTCCTTTTCTCGCTGTTTTTTGAAAAACGTTTTTTTTTTTTGTAGAAATCCTGAACTATATGGGAAACTAGGGATTACTTGACCTCACTTCGTTTTAATTTTCTTCAAATTTCTCCAAATATTTTTGAGTTGTTAAAACTGTTTCCATAAAAGGATTTGTTCTTAGAATGAAATGTACTTGATACAAAATGATATCTCATTTAATTATAAAATAAATATATTTCCACATGAATCATATAAAGTCCAAATGTCCCATTGATACGGTGGGATACTTGACCCATAATAATCAAGGGATTGTGACCATAGGGTAAGAGCCTTGACCCACTGTGCTTGAGGGAATTCTTGGCCACCCAGGAGTAAGGGATCACTTGCCCTAGATGCAAAATTATTTTAAAATTCTGCTTTTTGATAATTGTATATACGAGATTCAGGATGTGGGAGTTTAAAGAGCTAGAATGAAGCGTCTTGAATTATCAAATCAAAGTTAAATAAACCATGCAACTATAAAACGCAATTTATTTACTAAAATTCAGGTTTTCAGTTACATCCAGGTCTAGTTCTTAAATTAGTTTCCTCAAATTAAATGGGCAAATAAAATGCCAAGAATAATTCGATAGTGATTTAGGAGTGGAACTGGGAACCTAGTAAGGCTCCTAAGCGCAATTTAGAGCCAGTCTTGTAAAATTGGGAATGTCAAGGGAATGGGAATAGCATAAAGGTGGAAAGAAAAAGAATCTAAAGAATTATTTGCACCAAGAATAAGATTGAAATGGAGAAACCTCCAGAGATTCTCCTTATATTTTATGCGAGCCAAAGTAAAATATTCTAGGAAAATTCAAGCTACAAAGAGACACACTCAAATGAGGTGGCAGAGCTTTCAATATAGACAAACGATGGCAAACAGATTTCAAGGCAAAATAATTTTATTAAAATCAATGAATTGGGCAAAATCGTTTATTTGCAAGGAAGAGAAAAAATGAATAAAATAATAAATTTAAAATTATTTTCAAAATCCTCACAGGCATTCTCATAGGCTCTCAAGAATAGAAATGCGAGAAAAAAGTTAAAAGGAATTCTCACTTTCAAAGGGAATTAATTCATGAGTAAGACATTTGCTTAAGTTTGCAGCCACAAAACATTTTAAATATACAAGCCAAGAAACTCAGAATCCGAATGGAAGTAGGGCTGAGGACTCTGTTCCAGTTCCCGGGCGATCAGATTATTCAGGGAGATGTTAAAATGCTCTTGATGCCAAATGCAGTGGAATTGACTCTGGGTCTCTGACTGGAAAGGAGCCTACTACCTACTGCGATTCGCACGGTACGCATTGGCAAAAGAGTATCTAGGTTTGTTTCACTACTAGATAAAAGATGCTGTCATTTTCTTAGAACCATACAAATGCTTCTTTTAAGTTGGTTTTTATTGGTTCGTTTTTCTGAGTTCAAGGTGTTATTTTCTCTTCATTTTTTTCCAGTAAAAGTTTTTAGAAAAAGATTAAAAAGGTGTTTCAGGTTAATCATGCAGACAAAAGTCCATGCAAGAGCAGACATTGAACGATAAATAGGAATGTATGCAAATCCGCTCATTCTCAGAACTCTTTCTTATATATGCAAATAGGTTTTGGAACACATAATTTTATAAAGAAAGAGTTCCTAGTGACAGTCATACATTTTATCCACATCGATTCACGACTTTGTATCGAATATTGTCTGATGCTACTTGAATTTCAGAGTGATGTGTAGTGCCAACAGAACGACTAAATTTCTTCCTGAAAAAAAAACTTGATAGTTAAATCATAATGTGTTATGAACGTAATAAAATGAAAACCTGATCACTAATTTAGTTTATGTAACATGAACTGATAAATGGACAAAGTGTTTATAATTTGACCAATTGCATAGCTTGTAGAATTGTTTGCGATTCAATGATTAAAAATTTTGGCGACAATTCGATTTTGAATTTCCTTTCAACGTTTCAT